>JANAVB010032220.1:8451257-8568757 GCA_029216955.1 Iris pallida
AGTATTTGAGCATTAGTTTAAGACCCTTGCCAAAGAGAGGGTTTTGTTTTTTATGTGGAAATTTGGAAAGAAAAATTATAAATGGAGATGGTCAACTGTCTCCAGAGGCTTCGTGGAACTCACTCGGTTCCCCGTGAGCCCACGATATAAATGTGTGGCAAACAAAAAACAAAAAAAATCTATAATTCCAGCTTAAGATTAAGTAGCAAGCAAAATGGTTGCAAACTGAAAGTGAAAGGTCAAGCTATGTATCGGACATTAATTACGTTATTTTTTTTTATATTTAGGGTCTGCTTGACAATGGTAGGAATAGCAGTTATGTGTTATTTTTGAGTACCGATTATAAAGAGTTCAATTTTGGAAGGATTTTAAGTAGCGATTTTTAAACCAGTTCAATTCATGCTTGTTAATTTACTAACAAGCAGTTCTGAAATTTTTTTACACGAATAAATTAAACAGGAAAGGGTGTCAGTAGTTATAATTATATATATTTTTATGAGGATATAAATAGAATAAAAAAATAGAGCTGCTCAAAATCCATCTATTTTGGGGTGTTTATAAAGCCACACAAAATACATTACACCGATTTGGAAAAATTTTGAGCCGATCAAAACTAGTGTCTCAAAAAATTAACAAATATAAATTTTTATAAACGATCAGTTCAAAAAATACCCAAAAACCGATTATAAAATACCGTTACCAAGCAGACCCTTACGATCGGTAAAATATGATCGTATTTTAATTTTTATTAGGAATAAGAGTAGTAATGTTGCAATTTACACATTCCACTTATATACTTGAAAGATTAATCAACAACCAAGCAAATGTTTACTGAAAAGAAACGAACATCGCGCATAATCTGCCATTTGCATAAGAAAAAGATTATCCTGAGAAGACGAGAAAAGAGACAGATGGTCTAGTATGAAGTGATAGACACACACAGAGTTGTAGTCCATATAAATATGTTTTGGCTAATTCTAAAGATATTTCCCATTTTACATCATAGCATTCTTAATATTAATGTGGACTGTCAACTTTATTTACAGTCTTTTAATATTCAATTTTTTTAGAACTGTCAACTTTGTTGGCAGTCCTACTTATTTTAGGACTCCTATGACTGGGCTAGTGTCAAGTAAAACTTGGAGTGCCTTTATAATTAGCCTATGTTTTTATAAAATTTTGAATTTGTCCCACTTATTAATATATATTTATATTATATTTTATTTTATCTTATGTTTATTAGACTTTTTTTTTATTACAAATTTTTTTTTGTTAAGAATAATTTTTTAACAAAAATATGTAAATATAATAAACACAAAAATTGAGATATAAATACAAATTTATATTAATAAGTGGGACAAAAGTCAACAAATTCCTATATTTTTGGGTTTGTGAATACATAGTAGCTAGCAAAATATAGGTGGAAAGTAGGGGGGTGCAACTCGGGCGGGTTGGGTCGGACTTGAGGTCAACCCGAGTCCAATCCGATGAATCATAAGCCTAGTCCGAGCCCAAGTCGGTCCGACCTCGGGTTCAACATATGAAGCCCAAGACCAAGCCCGGAGGATCGGGTTTGGTTCGGGTTGAACTCGGGTTGGGTTGGGTCCATCGGGTTTATCGGGCTTTAACATACTAACTGAAATAATTTTAAATAAAAGTAATATTAAACACATAATTAAATAGCAATCAAGCTTGATCATTACAAAATACATACTGAAATAAGATTTGGATAAAGAGTTGAAGAGTTTGGGTGAAAAGTATAGGAGTTAAACTTTTTATTTAAGAAGTATGATATATATATATATATTATATATATATATATATATATATATATATATATAATATATATATAAAGTCGGATTTCGGGTTCCTCGGGTAACCCGACATTTGAACCGAGCACAACCCAATTTATGATCGGGTTCAAATATTTGAACCTAAACCCGAGCCCGAACCCAAGTATCTTCAATCCTAACCCAACCCATAACGGGTTTATCCGATCGGGCTCGGGTTTAGCCCGCCCAAGTTGCACCACTAGTGGAAAGCCTATGTTATGTCATGAACAATAAAGCTAAATAAATTAGTTATAGTTTTTTTTTTTTTGGTATGGTTTACTGTAATTAACCGTAATCATAGTCCGAGCTCTCTAGCCTAGTGGTATTAGAGCGGACACCCGGAGGGACCGGCAAGGTTCGAGTCCCCCAATTGTGTGTGTGCGTGGGATTTCAAAAAAAAAAAAAAAAAACCGTAATCATATGTCTTAGGTCCACTTCTCACGTAGGGGATCCCCCTTCCATGCTCCTCTAACTCTCGTATTCTCCTCTCTCCTCGTATGCCTCTCTCTCTCTCTCTCCTCTCTCTCTCTCTCTCGATTCTGGTCGACCTACAATCATCCTCTATGCGAAGACAAAAGATAAGGACGTATATTTTAAATATATATGTATGTTATAAAATATATAATAGTTAAGGTGTTCACTTGAAAAAAAAACTCATGACAAATGTTGCTAATAAACAAACTTGACGTTAATACTTAATAAGTCAGAGCATCAACAATAGAGACACTCCATATCAGACTCCAAAATTTATATAAATTATATAAATTACTTGATTTCAAAAAAAAATATATATAAATTACTACTTTTGAAATGTACCTTTCATATTAGCACGCAATGATATAATCCAAATAACACACAAAATCAATACTCCCAAATTAAACTCCTTTTTCCTCCCTCATTTTTTTTTTTTTTTCCCTACTGGCGGCCCAGTTGGATTACTGTTGCGAGTTAAGACACATTCTAAATTTGGAGAGCCTCTTGGCTTACTAGCATTTTTAAATATGGACAAGAGTCCACTGCATCTCCCAAGTACTACAAATTTTGACTAAAGAAAAATGTAACACTCCAAACTGTATCCTAGATGTTCTCATAATTAGCCATTTTTAGTAGCAAATTACCCGTAATTCCTAATTTTCTCTCTAGGGTTGTTTGATAAAATGGATTTGCATTTGGATTTGGAAATCAAAATTCAAATCCAAATCCAAATCCAAATCATGAATTTTCAAATCCAAATCCAACTCCAACCAAACACAGGATTTGATAAATTATTAATTAGCTTTTAGTTATATTATAGTTACATTAATAATTAAATTATTATTATAATTAATAAATAATAAATAAATAAATAAATAAATAATTAAGATATAATGATAATTACAATCACGACTAATAAATTATTAATTAGCTATTATAATTATAATTATAGTTACAGGAAATTACATATAGGGGGGTAAAGTTTGACAAAATTATAGAAAAGAGGGTAAGTTTTCGAAAATTACAGTGAAAGGGATGGGACGACACTAAGGATGACGCCATACTATGGGCACCTATCTGGCGCCATTAGTGATGGCGCCAAGGGGCCGGCCCTCCCTTGGCGCCATTAGTGATGGCACCGGACAAGTTTCCCTCCCTACTTCATTTCCCCCCTCCCCCCCCACCACTCCCATGTCAATTTTGTCACTCCCATGTCAATTTATGTTGTCAATTTATGTCACTTTATGTCATCTTTTTGCTATCCCAAATCAATTTGTCCCCCCTCCATGTCACTTTTTTCCCCTCCATTCCGGTTCTTCAAATCTATATAAGGAGAGGAGAGTGAAGAAAGATGTATAAATTCACATTGTTCTTTGCAGGAGCTTCTCTTGGACGACGATTGAAGAGGATGGCTGCAGTAAACGATGGTCGCATTCCCGGTGGGCCGACGACTGAAAGAGAGGAGCAAGAACGGAAGAGCCACATATCTCGATTGGTGTTTACAGGAGATATAATTTTTCAGGAATTAATATTTATCTTTATTTTATTATATATTAAATTTGAGTTTATTTATATAGTTCGTTTCGCTTGTAGTTATTTGATTATAAGTCGGATGTACGGTTGCGTGAACGTGGACAATGGCGTAACGCTGTAAATTACGGCACATGGGAGATAAATACATATCAAAAGGGCTTACTTAACGTATTTGGTTTTGGATATATAGATGATCTTCGATTCTTTGAGTACATCTTCGAAGTTTATCTAAGAATTTGTGAGTACATCTTGGAAGTTTATCAGTTACTACTGTCACGACCCGTTACCCAAATTGTTGGGCCGGGCTGAGCCATGTCCAGCCTACGCTTGGTTAAAGCGCAGTAAGCTGTTCTAAGAATAGACAATAAATGATCTAAGCTACTAACAGTTCTAAAATCACATTTAAATGTTCATCACAACACAGCATCTATAAGCGAAGGTAACATAAGCACAGACTTAATAATACATAACCAAAGTATCTAACTGGAGACAAAGTCCAGTATCCAAATATAAAAACATACCAAAGTCTAAGTCTCAAAACACAAGAAAGATAACTAAGCAAGGTTCCCCGCTGGGGCCTCTTCTGGAGCTAAGGCCAGGTCCTCAATGCAGTGTCATAATATGTAACACATAGCATTTTCTCCTCGAAAAGTATACCTACAACGTTATCCTGTCAGGACGGGAGCAAGTACAACCTCTACAACTAAAGTACTGAGCATATAATGAAAGGGATGTACAACAAGAAACATGGTATGATAAGTCTATAAAACAGGAAATACCAGAAACATGGCCTCATGGTACAACTGGGATCATAATATCATAGTAACACAGGGAACATGGCATATCTGGAATCATGGTATATCTCATAATCTATCATGGCAAGGATACATATGTCATAGAGACAGATGTATATATAATGTTTAAAACTGTAGCAAGTACGTGATCGGTCAATAGATGTACAATGTACCGAGGTACAATGTAAATAAAATGTACATACGTACAAGTAAAACAAGCGATAGATATACATACGTACAAATACAGCTGACGAGCCTACGATAAGGTATACATAAAATGTCAACCTTGCTCGGTACGTACGTACGAGTAGGGGGGGCATGATCACGTACTCAACTATCAGTTTTTCCATAACCCATATTCTATCATGTGAGAGATACGAGAACAGTAAAAACATGTAAGAGATACTGGGAGTAATATAAGCATGGCAGGTACTGGGAGCAGTACAAAACTCGTGAATACTCAGAGCAGTATAAAGCATAGTGAAACATGTACCGAGATCCAGTATGAAACATGTGAAGATATAAGAACTGTCCTAAGCATGGTAGGGACCAAATTAATGTAACATGTGAAGATTTATCTTGCAGTTATTCAGAAAGCAGTATTTTATCAGGGTTAATACATGTTCTAGCATTAAAAGACAGTAAATAAGTGTGTAGATGTACTTGCCTCGAGCAAAACAAGAATACTAGTACGAAGATATAGATGTCCGGTATCCTGTCAATAATGATATACAACTCAGTTCTAAGCTATGATCAACAATATACTAGTGGTGTGACACGACTCCTAACTGGATACTAGCCAAGTAGGGACCTAGCATAAAAGTCTAATGTGAAGTGCCACTATACACAAACTAACTCTCTAGGGTCTTTACACTAGTGCGGGGTGAGGTCCAATACGACTAAAACACAAAACAACATAAAAAGTTGCAAGTCGTAATTATTTAATAAATAAATCAAACTGTACACTAAGTTCCAATAATTTTAGAGATAGACAAAAAGCTTAAATATATATAAAATAAAGTACCAAATAATCCTTGTTAATTATAGAAATTTATACTAATTTTTCTGGGATTTATAAACCCTCATAAATATTTATTAAAAATCAACAAACACAAATATACTGAAAATGAGTTCTGTTTTCCTATTTTTATAAAATACCAAAAGTACTTATTAAATGCTAGAAAAATTATAATAAATTAGCTAAATTAACATAATATTTAAATACAATTTTTCCAAGATTTTACAGCAATTAAAATATATATAAAAATTCAAAACCAGAAAGTAACAATATCTAGAAAAATAATTAATTATAAATTAAGGATAATACATAATCAAAATCTACAGATGTTGTCGGATGATAAAATAATATCACCAACGTGTCCAGAACGGTCAAATCAGCTAGGATAGCCTACCCATAAGTCCAATTTAGACACAGGGGCAAAACGGTAATTTCGGGTCAAAATGATGTCCGCCGTTGGACACACTTTGCACCGAAAAGAGTGTCGGGATAGAAGTCTACAAAACCTAACAAATTATATGTCCATAAATCCAGAATGATGATACGAACCCAACGGTATGTCCAAAATAGGATTCCGATGTGCCGATCTCAAAATGATACGTTGACGCGACACTTGGTATCCGGTTTGCACGGAAATGCGTGCCGGAGCAAATGTCTTCAAAACTCAGCAAATTATATGTCAACGAGTCCAGAATGACGATACGAACTCAACGGTATATCCGAAAGTGGATTCCGATGAGCCGATCTCAAAGTGACCCGTTGACTCGAAAAGTGGGACCCGCTTTGCACCGAAATGCGTGCCAGGGCCCACGTTCTCCAAATCAAGCAAACTTTATATGAAAACATGCCAGAACGACGCCACGAGTCTACTGGTGGTGTCAGAAATTGAATCCGGAGTCCCGGGTTCAAAAATGGAATTTTACAAGTGCAAATTAAAGAATTCGGACGGCCAACTTTGGCGTCGAATTCGACCAACCGAACGTGCTTAAAATAAAACGAAATCTAAAGGAGACAGGAAGATGGTTATACCAGTTGTGCACCGGAACTGACGGTGCGCAAAACGGAGCTGCGACGGCGAAGTTACGAGCTGACGAAGTCGGCTCCACGAAACTGTCCAAAAACAGTTCAATTTAAAACGTCAACTTTGTGGCCAGTTTAGAGGTATCAAACGACGAAATTAACGGGTAAAATTTGACAGGAGTGAAGATGGATATACCAAGATTGCGACGGAGCAAAGAAATCGCCGATCCAACGGTCGGATCTCCCAGAAAATGAGCGCGAAGTTGCTGTCCCGAAACACAATTTCTGAAACTTGAAATCGCGCGCGTCGACGGGATTTCGTGCGAAATGCACGAATAGCTTATTGTGCGCGTTGGGAATGTCGACGATGGCCGGGGAGGGGTCGCCCGAGGTCGCCGGGACGAGGGGAGATCACGGGGGCGGCGGGCCGGCCACGTGATGGCACACGGCCACGCGGCAGCGCGCGTTCGCGTGCGCGCGCGTGCGCCCACAGCCCGCAGCTGCTGCTGCTGCATACTGCGCTGCTGC
Source organism: Iris pallida (assembly GCA_029216955.1). Classification (NCBI taxonomy): domain Eukaryota; kingdom Viridiplantae; phylum Streptophyta; class Magnoliopsida; order Asparagales; family Iridaceae; genus Iris; species Iris pallida. The sequence continues at coordinate 8,458,457 of JANAVB010032220.1, forward strand.
TCGTGCGCAGCGGGGCGGGGCTACGCGGCCTGGGCTGGCGGCGGGCTAGGCCGGAGCACGGCGAGGGCGCGGTAGCGGGGGTTCGGTGATGGTGGTGGTGGTTAAGCGGTAAAGTTGACGATGATGAAGGTGGTGGTGAACGGTGATGGTATAGTTGATGGTGGTGGTGTAGTGGAGAGTAGGAGGAGAAGATGGAGGTGGTGGCGTGTGCTGGTGGTGCTCGGCCGAGTGGAGTAGGGGGGGTGCTGTTCTCGGCAGTGAGGGGGCTGTGGTGGTGTGTTGTGTTTATAAAGAGAGTGAGAGAGAGAGAGAGGGAGAGTAATATATAAGTGTGTGAGTGTATAATAAATATAAAGAGAGAGAGAAAGAGTAGTAGAGAGAGAGAGGAGGATATTTGAATGAGAGGGAGAGAGAGAGAGAGAGAAGTCGGTTTGGGGGGGGGGGTAGCTGTAAAGGAGAGGGGATGGGTTGTGTGAGGTGTTATAATAGAAGAGAGAGAAAGTGATATATATATATATATATATATATATATATATATATATATATATGTATAAAAAAAAAAAAAAATATATATATATATATATATATATATATATATATATATATATATAAGATATTTTAAGATATTTAAATAAAGTAGAGGGAGGAAGAGATATTTTCAAAAACGTGAAAAATAGGAAAATTATGTGGGGTGCTTGGACAGTCATGAGAGGACAACGTGGGGCTTGGGTTCGGGTTCGGTCGAGCCGGGTCGAGTCGAAATTGGACAGGGTGCAATAATAAAATTAAATATGGGTATTTATAATCACGAAAAAATAAATAATATACGGGGACTCCAATAAATGGGACACAAGTTTCATGCGGGTAGTAGGCTTCAAGTGGGCCACGTCCATACTTCGGGTTGACAGGCTGGATCGATGTCGGGTCCTGAAATTAAATTGGAATTTAAATCAGGTTTCACGGCAGAAAATAAATCGGCCTAAATTGACCCGGAAGTTGTGCGAAGAAAATGGAGCACAAAATGAAGTGTCTGAGTGGGACACGAAGGTCATGGGTGGAGAGCGTCTCGAGTAGATCATTTATGAGAAGTTGGTTTCGAGAAAATGGCTGATCTGGTGCTCCTAAATTAAAAGCAACGGTAACGTGCAAACGATGATCAAAAATAAAAGTGGGAATAATATTCAATGGTTAATCGGTCTAAGTTGACCCGAACTTGCGCGATACAAAAAGAGCACAAGGGAACGAATTCAAGTAGGACAGGATATATCAAAATGAAGATAATCTTGTCTACTCCAAAATCCATGAAGAGAGTTTACAGAGATTGGCATCCCTGACGCTCCAGAAGTCAAAGTTACGGAAAGGTACATTAATGATCTAAACAATTAAATAATAATATATTTATCGAAAACAATTCATTCAGAAAAATAAAAATAAACCCTGAAATTCAGGGGGCTTACATCCTACCCACCTTACAAAAATTTCGTCCTCGAAATTAAAAATCATCCAACCGGTCAAACTATAACATGTAGCTGCTCTGGCTACGATACTCAATCTGCTATCCTTGTAATCATCTCTTCCGTTTCTCTTTACAATCTTTTTGGTTCAGGTTCAATCAAAGTCCTTCTATCATAAACTACGTCATACATCCTTTAGAATCTTCCATACTAACATGGAATCTTTATGTATACCCTAAACTATAGGTCATTCTTTGGGTATGTTCATAAGCAAACAATGCTTGGTCATCAATCATATTTTTAACCTCAATTGTAAATACCTGATTTCCTTATCATATCCTAAGTATCCATATTCTATCAATCCACAGTTCCTTTACATCATTTGTCGTCAATCCTTTCCTACAGTTTCTCCTTGAAATCATACGTTCAATTCTTATCCTTGGCGTAGAGCCTTCTTCTTTCTACGCAACAAGTCCTCCGGATATAAATCCTCGATTTTAAACTCCTGATTTATTAATTACCAATGCACATATGTCTTTGTCTTGTTCCTTGTCTTTTTAACTGATATCTTTCCGATCTCGTACGCAATACGATAACTCATTCTAATTTATTCTATATCAATCCACATATCGATCTACCCTCTAATAACATACAATTAGCTACAGATAACCAACCAAAATTCTACAAATGCTAAATTCTCAAACTGCTAAGCACAAGATTCTAATCCTCAATCCATTAGTCACAACAATATAATATCTTATAATCCCATCTTAGATACCCTATCATCGAGTCATAATACCAATACAATCGTTCTTAATGGTTTCCAAGTCTACTACAGTCAGTCGCTTATACTTGTCCTGTAAGCTTAATCTAACCAATCCCTAGAAAAGTACTTATCATAATCACACCATACATTTATAGTTATACTACAGGATCAGTCAACAAGGTTTTGCTATTTTGGTCGTCTATCAAGCAGAAGGTAACAAGGCCTAAGACTGGGTCAAGCAATCCATAACAGTGTCCAAACAAGTTAAAGGTCAAGCAAGACAGAAAAAGTTTATCGAAATATTTCCAAGAATGGTACAAAGACAACGAGATGTATAACGAGAAGAATTACCCAAGAGGTTAACGAAGAAGAGTTTAGTCAAGTTATAGGAAAAATGGAACACAAAAATAATTATGTCCAAAAAAAAGAGAACATGAAAACAATCCTGTTGGAGAGTCTTAGAGAACCTATAATCCTAGTTGTAGATGTAGATAGATCAGAGTTGATCAAGACGGGAAGGAATAATAATAATAAGAATTTATTCTTGCTCAATCGATCATAATGAAGTGAACCAAGCTGAGATATGATCTGATAACCATATACGTCTTCCTGAAATTATGTTGCCAGAATTTTTGCCATACCAGTAAGCCTAGATGCAATAAACGATAGAGTCATAACTAAGGTATACTCCCTAAAATCATATTATCTGGAATCCTCGCCACGCCAACCGGTATGGCTGCGAGAAAATCTAAATTCTATGAATAGGATAATATATCCGAAATCAGGCTCTATGTTTTTGTCATACCAGCTAATATGGCTGCGATAAATTCTAAACTCCATAAATAAAGCAGACGTTTACCTTATCAGGATATATCATAATTCGATCCACAAAATTTATCACGATGCAAGATCAAAGTTAACAACAAAATCAGAAATTAAATTCAACAATGAATTTAAAGAAAAGCAAATAGAATTAAGCGAAAACAGATTTCTAGGTAAGATTAGAGTGAGATTAGAGTGAGATCCTCAGGGATCATCCCAAAGGTACAACTTGGTCTAAATTGACCCACTGAAATACAAACAAGAGGCTAATTATAGCTAACGGTCCTATGCTGTGATGAGTTCTCCTATGTTGCAATCCTAGAAATCCTCTAGGTGTTCTAAATGTTTATCCCTAGTGTTATCAAGTTGTCCTAGATCCTAATTGCAGGCATACTTGGTACAATAACGTAACCAAACAATTTAGTCAGGACCTGCATGGGCCGCCAAAAAAACATGTCACGACCCGTTATCCAAATTGTTGGGCCGGGCTGAGCCATGTCCAGCCTACGCTTGGTTAAAGCGCAGTAAGCTGTTCTAAGAATAGACAATAAATGATCTAAGCTACTAACAGTTCTAAAATCACATTTAAATGTTCATCACAACACAGCATCTATAAGCGAAGGTAACATAAGCACAGACTTAATAATACATAACCAAAGTATCCAACTGGAGACAAAGTCCAGTATCCAAATATAAGAACATACCAAAGTCTAAGTCTCAAAACACAAGAAAGATAACTAAGCAAGGTTCCCCGCTGGGGCCTCTTCTGGAGCTAAGGCCAGGTCCTCAATGCAGTGTCATAATATGTAACACATAGCATTTCCTCCTCGAAAAGTATACCTACAACGTTATCCTGTCAGGACGGAAGCAAGTACAACCTCTACAACTAAAGTACTGAGCATATAATGAAAGGGATGTACAACAAGAAACATGGTGTGATAAGTCTATAAAACAGGAAATACCAGAAACATGGCCTCATGGTACAACTGGGATCATAATATCATAGTAACACAGGGAACATGGCATATCTGGAATCATGGTATATCTCATAATCTATCATGGCAAGGATACATATGTCATAGAGACAGATGTATATATAATGTTTAAAACTGTAGCAAGTACGTGATCGGTCAATAGATGTACAATGTACCGAGGTACAATGTAAATAAAATGTACATACGTACAAGTAAAACAAGCGATAGATGTACATACGTACAAATACAGCTGATGAGCCTACGACATGGTATACATAAAATGTCAACCTTGTTCGGTACGTACGTACGAGTAGGGGGGGCATGATCACGTACTCAACTATCAGTTTTTCCATAACCCATATTCTATCATGTGAGAGATACGAGAACAGTAAAAACATGTAAGAGATACTGGGAGTAATATAAGCATGGCAGGTACTGGGAGCAGTACAAAACTCGTGAATACTCAGAGCAGTATAAAGCATAGTGAAACATGTACCGAGATCCAGTATGAAACATATGAAGATATAAGAACTGTCCTAAGCATGGTAGGGACCAAATTAATGTAACATGTGAAGATTTATCGTGCAGTTATTCAAAAAGCAGTATTTTACCAGGGTTAATACATGTTCTAGCATTAAAAGACAGTAAATGAGTGTGTAGATGTACTTGTCTCGAGCAAAGCAAGAATACTAGTACGAAGATATAGATGTCCGGTATCCTGTCAATAATGATATACAACTCAGTTCTAAGCTATGATCAACAATATACTAGTGGTGTGACACGACTCCTAACTGGATACTAGCCAAGTAGGGACCTAGCATAAAAGTCTAATGTGAAGTGCCACTATACACAAACTAACTCTCTAGGGTCTTTACACTAGTGCGGGGTGAGGTCCAATACGACTAAAACACAAAACAACATAAAAAGTTGCAAGTCGTAATTATTTAATAAATAAATCAAACTGTACACTAAGTTCCAATAATTTTAGAGATAGACAAAAAGCTTAAATATATATAAAATAAAGTACCAAAATAATCCTTGTTAATTATAGAAATTTATACTAATTTTTCTGGGATTTATAAACCCTCATAAATATTTATTAAAAATCAACAAACACAAATATACTGAAAATGAGTTCTGTTTTCCTATTTTTATAAAATACCAAAAGTACTTATTAAATGCTAGAAAAATTATAATAAATTAGCTAAATTAACATAATATTTAAATACAATTTTTTCAAGATTTTTACAGCAATTAAAATATATATAAAAATTCAAAACCAGAAAGTAACAATATCTAGAAAAATAATTAATTATAAATTAAGGATAATACATAATCAAAATCTACAGATGTTGTCGGATGATAAAATAAATATCACCAACGTGTCCAGAACGGTCAAATCAGCTAGGATAGCCTACCCATAAGTCCAATTTAGACACAGGGGCAAAACGGTAATTTCGGGTCAAAATGATGTCCGCCGTTGGACACACTTTGCACCGAAAAGCGTGTCGAGATAGAAGTCTACAAAACCTAACAAATTATATGTCCACAAATCCAGAATGATGATACGAACCCAACGGTATGTCCAAAATAGGATTCCGATGTGCCCATCTCAAAATGATACATTGACGCGACACTTGGTATCCGGTTTGCACGGAAATGCGTGCCGGAGTAAATGTCTTCAAAATTCAGCAAATTAGATGTCAACGAGTTCAGAATGACGATACAAACTCAACGGTATATCCGAAAGTGGATTCCGATGCGCCGATCTCAAAGTGACCCGTTGACTCGAAAAGTGGGACCCGCTTTGCACCGAAATGCGTGCCAGGGCCCACGTTCTCCAAATCAAGCAAACTTTATATGAAAACATGCCAGAACGACGCCACGAGTCTACTGGTGGTGTCAGAAATTGAATCCGGAGTCCCGGGTTCAAAAATGGAATTTTACAAGTGCAAATTAAAGAATTCGGACGGCCAACTTTGGCGTCGAATTCGACCAACCGAACGTGCTTAAAATAAAACAAAATCTAAAGAAGACAAGAAGATGGTTATACCAGCTGTGCACCGGAACTGACGGTGCGTAAAACGGAGCTGCGACGGCGAAGTTACGAGCTGACGAAGTCGGCTCCACGAAACTGTCCAAAAACAGTTCAATTTAAAACGTCAACTTTGTGGCCAGTTTAGAGGTATCAAACGACGAAATTAACGGGTAAAATTTGACAGGAGTGAAGATGGATATACCGTGACAGGGGAGATCACGGGGGCGGCGGGCCGGCCACGTGGTGGCACACGGCCACGCGGCAGCGCGCGTTCGCGTGCGCGCGCGTTCGCGTGCGCGCGCGTGCGCCCACAGCCCACAGCTGCTGCTGCTGCATACTGCGCTGCTGCTCGTGCGCAGCGGGGCGGGGCTGCGCGGCCTGGCCTGGCGGCGGGCTAGGCCGGAGCACGGCGAGGGCACGGTAGCGGGGGTTCGGTGATGGTGGTGGTGGTTAAGCGGTGAAGTTGACGATGATGAAGGTGGTGGTGAACGGTGATGGTATAGTTGATGGTGGTGGTGTAGTGGAGAGTAGGAGGAGAAGATGGAGGTGGTGGCGTGTGCTGGTGGTGCTCGGCCGAGTGGAGTAGGGGGGGTGCTGTTCTCGGCAGTGAGGGGGCTGTGGTGGTGTGTTGTGTTTATAAAGAGAGTGAGAGAGAGAGAGAGGGAGAGTAATATATAAGTGTGTGAGTGTATAATAAATATAAAGAGAGAGAGAAAGAGTAGTAGAGAGAGAGAGGAGGATATTTGAATGAGAGGGAGAGAGAGAGAGAGAAGTCGGTTTGGGGGGGGGGGGGGGGGTAGCTGTAAAGGAGAGGGGATGGGTTGTGTGAGGTGTTATAATAGAAGAGAGAGAAAGTGATATATATATATATATATATATATATATATATAAGATATTTTAAGATATTTAAATAAAGTAGAGGGAGGAAGAGATATTTTCAAAAACGTAAAAAATAGGAAAATTATGTGGGGTGCTTGGACAGTCATGAGAGGACAACGTGGGGCTTGGGTTCGGGTTCGGTCGAGCCGGGTCGAGTCGAAATTGGACAGGGTGCAATAATAAAATTAAATATGGGTATTTATAATCACGGGAAAATAAATAATATACGGGGACTCCAATAAATGGGACACAAGTTTCATGCGGGTAGTAGGCTTCAAGTGGGCCACGTCCATACTTCGGGTTGACAGGCTGGATCGATGTCGGGTCCTGAAATTAAATTGGAATTTAAATCAGGTTTCACGGCAGAAAATAAATCGGCCTAAATTGACCCGGAAGTTGTGCGAAGAAAATGGAGCACAAAATGAAGTGTCTGAGTGGGACACGAAGGTCATGGGTGGAGAGCGTCTCGAGTAGATCATTTATGAGAAGTTGGTTTCGAGAAAATGGCTGATCTGGTGCTCCTAAATTAAAAGCAACGGTAACGTGCAAACGATGATCAAAAATAAAAGTGGGAATAATATTCAATGGTTAATCGGTCTAAGTTGACCCGAACTTGCGCGATACAAAAAGAGCACAAGGGAACGAATTCAAGTGGGACAGGATATATCAAAATGAAGATAATCTTGTCTACTCCAAAATCCATGAAGAGAGTTTACAGAGATTGGCATCCCTGACGCTCCAGAAGTCAAAGTTACGGAAAGGTACATTAATGATCTAAACAATTAAATAATAATATATTTATCGAAAACAATTCATTCAGAAAAATAAAAATAAACACTGAAATTCAGGGGGCTTACAACTACATAGGTTGACTAGTACATTTTCTTCTGTTGTGTCCAACTCCATGGCAGTTACTGCAACGCAAATCTCTTGTAGATTCATTGGTTGATTGGATGCGCTTCTTCTTCGGTCTTCCAGCTTTGCGTCTAACATCTGGTACTCCAATTGGTCCTCGCGTTAGAGTAGCTTCAAGCTCATATGGCACGGGAATTGGTTCCATAAGCGACATATACACATTTTTCAACTTGTCAGTAGAAAATATTGAAGAGTAAAACATTTCAATACTGTAATTGGAAGACTTACATGCATAACATGCATGTATACAAGGCATAAGTGTATGAAACCACCTTAAACATGAACAATAGCTCTCGTTCAAGCGCACTACATAGGTTCGACCTGTTTTACAATCTAACATTTCAAATAAGCAACTATCAATGCGTAACATTTGTAAGTAATGGTTTTGTCTATTTATACTTGCCATTGTTTTCATCATTCTTGGACAAAATTGAATTTCTAGGTTTTGCGCATGGACTCTATTCTTTTCTTGAAGCGTTATAATCTTTGCTCTAATTCCATCAAGTAGCATTGTGATCGGTTTATCACGTAGATTCTTGACCCAGCTATTGAAACATTCTGCAATATTAGAAGTGTGAATATCTAATCTAGCACGAGAAGAATAAGCAGCTATCCAGTGTTCAAAACTACGATTTTCATCATTCACCCCAATAAGCCAGTTATACATGCATGTCAATGTTTTCGGCTTTGATGATTTCTAATCTATAGTCAGCATCCGTTTTATTGTACGATCTAGCAAGAGAGTCTAACATTCGATGAAATTTTATAATTCGGGTAACAGATTTTAAATTCTGTTTAAAATGTTGAATACAAAAAAAATATGGTGATTCTGGAAAAATAACACGCATAGCATTTATCAGTCCCTTTTGTTTATCATATATAAATGAAAATCTACTCCAGTCATCTAAATATCTTTCGAAAGTATTTCTTAAACAGTTTAAAAACCATGTCCACGAATCAGTATTCTCACCTTCAGCAACAGCATAAGCAATTGGATATAACTGGTAGTTAGGATCATGAGCACAAGCAATAAATAATGTACCTTGGTATCTAGATGAAAGAAATGTACCATCGATACTAATAATGGGTAAACAACCTACTAAAAAACCATCAATACAAGTTTTAAAACAAATAAAAATTCTTTCAAAGCTATTGTCTTTAGTGGTTTTTATACAAACTCTACTGCCTGAATTTGTCTCCATAATTCTTAAACCATACTCTTCAAGACTAGCATAGGCATCGGCATAACTACCGTTTATTTCAGCTAGTGCCATCTCTCGGGCTCTCCAAGCTTTGGCATAAGAAATTTCTATCCGATGTCCTCTACGGATATCCTTTACTACTTGCGATGGACTATATGACTGATTATCCCTAATTATATCAATAATCTTATTTTTAATCCACTTAGCAGTAGCTAATGGATGACATCCTCTTGTAAGTCCACTTAAACAAGAATATCGATTTTCTAATGTACTAATGAAAAATATTTCTCCTGTGCCCAGGGGTCTAGCATATACTCTCCAATTACAACCTGCTTGATCACAAGTGTAAATAATTCCCCTAGAATTGTTCATGCTACCAGTTGAACATGTAAAGTTGTGTTCGATTGCTACATTACTTATAAAATTTCTAAACTCAAGCCGGGTAGCAAATTGTTGTCCGACAAATAATTCATGAGTGGTACCACTACTAACAGTATCATCAAAATCATCATCTACATTTTCAATTAAATTATCACTATTTTCATTACTTTGAAAATCATCAAAATCATCATTACTAGGTATATCTACTGCTTGTTCTTCTTCATGAGTTGGCAGTGGTCGAGAAGAACTAGCACCCATTTGATAATTAGAAGAATGTGGACGTGAAAACATTTCAAGTGGTGGAGAAACTTGAGTAACAAAAATACTAATAAAAGGCGATTGCAAATTAAGTTCAAGAACAAAAATCCATGCTTGATCAGAATCTATTAACAAACAATGAGAAAAAAAATATGTCTTAAAATAAATTCATATCGAATAGAAAAAGAGTTAATAATCAGAGTTTTTAGACTATCAAATGTAGTACTACGATCGATTAAAAGAAGTTGCGTAAAACCCCCTTCGTATGATAACCCATTTACTGAACCTCCATGTGAGCACAATATTCTTAGACTCTGATCCATATCGAAAAAATGGACTTCTAATATGTAGAAAATATTGGAGAAGATAGAGGCCACGAATAATAGAATGTGTGAGAAAGATTAGAAAGAGTGAAGTGGGGATGAACCTCTCTTACATCCACTATTTATATACATCCAATCTCAAACGGATAGATATATGACCGTTATACAGAAAATTGGAACGTTGGATGGAGAAGAGAGAAAAGAGAGTGAGAAAAGTCAAAAAAAAAAAAAACCAACAGCCACTTGTCCGACGCCATCACTGATGGCGCCAAGGGGGGGGGGGGGCGGCCCCTTGGTGCCATCACTAATGGCGCCAGATAGGTGCCCATAGTATGGCGCCATCCTTAGTGTGGTCACATCCCCTTGCCTGTAATTTTTGAAAACTTACCATCTTTTCTATAATTTTGCCAAACTTTACCCCCCTTATATGTAATTTCCTGTTATAGTTATGATTAATACTTAAATTATTATTATAATTAATAAATAAATAAATTATTAATTAGCTATTATAATTATAATTGTAGTTATGATTAATAATTAAATTATTATTATAATTATGATAATAGTTATTATTAATAAATTATTAATTAAGATATAATGATGATTAATAAATTATTAATTAAAATTCTAATAATATATTAGTTATTAAATTATTAAAAAATAATTATTAATTTTGATGATAATTTATGATAACTAACTATTAGTTATTTTTATTAAAATAATAACTAATTTTTAATTATATTTTTTAAAAAAAAATAATAATGACTCATTTTTTAAATATTTTTAGTTAACTATAAATTAAATATTTTAAAAATAGTAATTGTAAATTAATATAATGATGATTAATAATTATTAATTAAATTATTATAATAGTTTAATTATTAAATTATAAATTATAAAATATGATTATAATTGTGATTAAAACATTATTAATTAAGATTATAAAAAATAGTAATAACAAATTATTAATTAATATTATAATAAGACTAATAAATTATTAATTATGATTATAATTGGATATTCATTAATAAATTATTAATGAAGATTACAGTTATGACTAATAAATTTATTATAATTATGATTGATAAAGTTATAAAATATTAATAAAATTATTATATATTATTAAATAATAAAATTTTTAATTAACAAATTATTAACTTAGATTATAATTATGATAACTAACTATTAGTTAATTTTTTTATTAAAAATAATAATAATTTTTATTTATATAAAAATATATTTAAATAATAATAATGACTAAATTTTAATTAACTATTAGTTAATTTTGAATAAACTATAAATTAAATATTTTAACGAAATTGTTAAAGCATAGCTAATTTTTTCCTCCCAAATTAAATCTCTTTCTTGTAAATCCAAATTTTGGATTTGGTCATATTTTTCATATTTAAATCCATCTCCAACCTAGGATTCGGACAAGTCTCATTTTGGACATGTGATTTATGTGGAGTCAGACACACTACACGTTTTTAAGACTGCGCTTACTTTCTGAAGCCCGGACCCCTAAAACGGCCCAAAGCTAGATCATGGGCCCAAATAACTTAAGCTACATTACGCTCACTCTTCATCGTTGATCAAATGGACCCCTAAAACGGCCCAATACCGGGTCATGGGCCCAAATAACAACAGCTATACACTACTCTCACTTTTCTTCGTTGATCACATCGCTCTCCACTTTGTTCTCTCTGACGTCTAGGGTTTTTTTTTCTCCTCTCCTCCTTCGACTCGGCTGCTGCACCAATGGCGACGGGGCTGCTGAAATTCATGAGGCCCGGGCTGCGTCTCCAGTCGACGGACGTCGCCGCCGCCGCCGGTTGGGGCGTCGCCGGCGCCACCGGCGCCCTCTGGCTCATTCAGGTGAAAAACAAAATTCTTGCACCTATTGAAATTATGATCCATTTTGTGCTGTTTCCATTTCGTTTGGAAATACAAAAAAAGTGAAATTCCTACTGAAGAAGAATCGCGATTTTGTTATTTTTTTTTACTTCAGCTTGATGGATCTAGTCGGAAACAAAATAAACGTTTCCGCCGGAATTATGTGAAAAAAAAAAGAAAGAAAATAGGAGCAAATTGAACTTCGTTTGATTCCCCATGTCTGCCCTTTTCTTCAAGGAAGCGCTGCGTATGTTGAGCATTTGTTCTTTTTGCCAATACTTTTCACCAAAACGGAAAACGGAACCCCCAGACGTAAACCCCGTTTGGTTCCCATTCGAAGCGGCGAACGCCAATTGGTAGTTTTTTTTGGTTCAAAATGCAGGCGGATTCTGCAAATGCTCAAGCTGGATCGGGAACCAGGAATACCACTTAAGTTTCGTAAATGCGACTAGTTTATGAAGTTATAGTAAGTTTGTGTTTGGATCATTTGGGAACGGGAAAATTGTCTATATATATATATATATATATATATATATATATATATATATATAGGATCTCGACTATGATACTCTGTAGAAGAGACAAGAAGATCTCCTCAATTTACTAGCTTATAGTATCTAGGACTCCATACAACATGGTAAACAATGCTGTTGTGCAATCTTTGGACTTCTGACACTTCCTTTTGCCCACAATAGGCTTGTCGTTCATTTCTTCCTGATTTACTACTGTTTCCTACATCTCTAGTGGTGCAGGTGCACAACGTCCTCGAAACCATACATGCGATATTGCATCTTGGCCTACTATTTCTTTTTCTTGCTCAGGATCCTTGTATCAAGGACTGATGATGACCAATGAAGGATCAGGCTCCGAGTAGCATGAAGTCTGAGTACCAGATGACAATGGTATATTCTTAGTGATTGCACCATGGTCTGATGTTGGTTGGCAATACCGATGTTGGCTGCGGGATCAAGGTTCACAATATCGGTATCAGACCCTTCTTATGAGTATCGCGATCGGTTGTATCGGCGGTTTTGGATTAGAGTATCAGATTTTTTGGTATTGAAAAACAAATAATGATTAATAATTTATTGGCAATTTAGAAGAATTTTTTTTCTACATTTAGGTACAATTTTAAGTATTTTCTGTGTTGTTTCTTAGTAGTTTTGAAACTGAATGAAATAATATTCACCCATACTGATTGGTTCACTTGCGATACGTAGGTTTTCTTCATTTACATGCATTTACAACCTTACTATGATTTTACACCCTTACCGATGGGTCTTTTTTTTTGCAAAGTGCATATGGTGGGATGTTGATGGCTATAGGTCGTTTACCAAATCATTTTCATATATTTAACTTGTTGCTTAGTATTTGATTTGAAATTAATATAAAAATTACAAATTCTCTTGAGTTAATAGTTATTAGCATAACCGAGTTTGACTTATGGAAATACTTGTATTCGAGTATAAAAGTTTTAAGGTAAAGAAATTGCTAAGAATATATAAACTACTGAAGTTTGTTTTCATATTTGTAGTCAAATTTGGTAGGAATATGATCATGAAGTTTTGGTTCTCTTTTTCATAAGTTATAATTTCTCCTTTTTTTTCAAATTTAAGAAGATATACTACTAAAGTTTGGGTGAAACTAACAAACTCGTATTTACAGTTTTTGTAAACGTACCTAATCCCTGACAGAGGCGGCTGATTCTCTCTGTCAGAGGGGAATATCATTAAAATGTTTAATTATTACATAACCTGTATCTTCTTTAGAGTGAAGATTGATCTATTGATACAAGTTAAATTTCATTATAGAGTGCTTTACTCGAGTTCATTTATGTTTTTAAAACTAACATGCTTGAAAATTGTTTTTTAGCTTACGTTTTAGACATTAATTGTCAAACAAAAATTATGTTTTACCAAATTAGTATTTTTCATATATTCATGTGTTCTGACCAAAAAACAATCTACTTATAATATTTGTAGTTTTGTACACCTATGTCACACCCCGCTCCCGTAGGAGCGATCGTCCTCGCTAAGGCGTGATGCCGCACGAGCCTAGATTGCGCTCGTGCAAGGCAGTTTCGTAACGGCCGATTACATCGGCGGCGACGGGGTCGTCGCACAGAAGTCCCAAGCAGAAATATTGAAACATGCAGCGGAATTTAAGAACAAGTACACATGAACACAAGTCATTCAAAAGAATCTCTTTATTGATATTGAATACAAGATTACATTTGTGGGCGCAAGGCCAAGATTACAATTCTCTCAAGCTCACTCAAGCTCACATTACAAGTCATTCAGCTCTCTCTCATCTCTCGATACAATACTTGAATCCAGCGGAAGCTTCGGAAGGCGATGTCCATACATTATGTTCTGTATAAGTCTTCAATCCAAGCGGCCGCACGCTTCGAATCGCCAAGGAACTCCGTGCCTCGACGCATCCAAGCGAGCTCCGCGCCACGAGCTTCTACCTGTGCCTGCACATGAACACTGTGTGGGTGTCAGTACCACTGTACTGGTGGAGTGAGCTCCTCACCCACCCATACAAAACCTACACGTTTCATTTACTTTGTGCAACAAAACCTTTTTTACGATTGTCTTTCTATTCTTGCCTTAGGATCAGTTTTAGGACCGGCGCCTTAGCGCAACTTGTGTATCGGAACCATCCCGTGCTTGCAATGTCAACGTTAACTCATACTTTGTCTCTAGACTACTTCTCGTGCCAACAACGTTAACCTATCAAGTCGTGTTTGCCTTACGGCCATAATCAGAGACGCAACTACACGAAAGACTCCATTTCCTTGCCTCTAGACCTTTATCGTGCTTGCATTGTCGACGCACCGACTTATACATGTCCTTCGTGCCAAAACTCTGGGACGTAACGACTCGGTCGTGCCATACTCGTTTCGTGCTTCAATATCTCCGAGGCAGTGCCGCCTCGCTTAGTCTCGCCTACACTTGTGTTGTGACAACGCGGCCGTACCTCATATTTCGAGGCCGTGCCCAACAACTTAACACTCGACGCCACATCTCGTGCCGAAGCACGACGCCTTCGCTGTAGCCAAATCTTAGGCTCAGACGTTGTGTCTTTTTAACTCATACATATTCAACTCAATCCAAAGGCACCCACACGGATTGCCGTCCGTGCCGACACATCTATATGAAAGGTCACTGGCCTAACCAGCCATTTTGGACGTAGCCTGGCAAACGGGACCCTTGCACCGTGTCACGCCCCAGTACCGAAATACGGAGACGGACTAGGCCAGCTACTCCATATGAGGTACGTAACGTCATACGGCGATCGTGGCTGTCGAGAGACTAGGGGGTACATGCTACAATCAAGTCTCCTATGGTCCCACAGAGTTCTATGTCTCAATCAATCAAATCACATCAGCAAATAGATGAACATTAAAGATAAAGCAGTAAGGCGTTCCTGACGCTTCATCAAAATGATCATGAGAGACTAGCTTTATAATTTAGCTATCTCAGAGAGTCAGGAGTACAAAATTATACACAGCTGCAGTCTGTTTAATTACAATCATGTACTGACACAAAATATCAAGTAATCCGGCTAACAGGTGCCGGTGGCTAAACGCCGCAAAAGTATAAGCACGAGTGGTGGAGAAGAAACCCACTCGAGTCCCCGAACTGCCATGCTCCTAGTATGCACCATGGATGTCAGGGAGGAAGATAGTGTCCTCTGGCTCTGCTACGAGATCTGGCCAAACAAAACCAGCGGGGTCAGCCCCGAATAGCAAGTACCGCCAAAGGGGCACAAGAGGTAAGACTAAAAATCCAGTTAATAGAATGATTGATAATAGTAATACTTATGTTACTATTATAGGGTAGCGCAACATCCTCGAACCCATATGGCACCCTTACAACCAAACAAGGACAAAAGGTGCCGCATGGAGTCGGGACGTGTCGTACTCTATAACTTTCACATAAGTTAAAAGGTATAAACAATAAAATCTCCTGATCGTGACTTCGGTCGATAGCCTATCGCAGCACAATAACCAACCCAACAATCAAACAAGAACATGGGTTGGATCATGTACCATGATAGACCATGTTCCTCAGTCATTCGCAGAAGTAGCACTCCATAATCAGAATAAGTCTTCCGTTCATAACTTCGGTCCACAGCCTATCATAGCACGATAACCAACCCAACAATCAAACAAGAACATGGGTTGGATCACGTACCATGACAGTCCGCTTCCCTCGGTTACTCACGGAAGGTAATAGGATACAAGCAAGTCGTTTTCACGGCCAATCAAGTCTACGAGTTTCTAGTGGGACGAGGTTATCCTCGCATCATGTTATGTAGAAATCCTCAGATCGTATCTTTCCAGCAAGGCTAGCCCACCCAGGGGTTCGCGTAGACAGGTATGATTGAGCACAGGTCCCTCGCAAGGCCACCTTGCTAAAACATATAATATATAGCAGGAATTAATCGGATACAGTCATCCACTCGTTGCAGATGACACAGTATCCGTGGAGACCAGCCGGCGTGTCAAGACAGTATCTCAAGGCGGCTGGTGTAACACGATCTCGGGATTCTTGCCCTCCCCATGCATCTAGTATGTTTAGTTGCCTAATTTAACCCTAGGTGAAATCTTGGATTTTCATGCTGTGGCCTGCATGATTATCCTCCTAAAGTCGTACTTTAGTACGAGTACCCCAAAAGGATCCATGTCAATCAGTATGTCAACATGTTCTACCCTCCTTAGTGTAATGCATCATTGCAAATACGCCACGTGGAGTTACGAGTCATTTGTCGAGCATGAACAAGAACTGGAACATTCAGGTACATGTATCAGGTAGGAACACTTTGTTCTCCGGGTCACATTAGTGCTCATATCATGCTCGGGACAAAAGGCGTAAGGATATAAAATGGGCATATAATATATATATATATATAATAATAATAATAATAATAAGTTAACAATATAGGGCACAAAAGCCCATGCGGCTCAGGGGGAGTGAGTCCATGCGGCCGGGTCAATACTGGTTCATGCGGCTGGGACTACACGCTCATGCGGCTCAGGGAGCCCCAAGGCGCATGCGGCTGGAAGGGCGGGTTCATGCGGACGAAGGGGTGTCAGCGTATGCGGCTGGTGTGGGCGATACATATGCGGCTGGATGATGGATGGGCCTTATGCGGCCCAAAAACAGTAGCGCATATGCGGCTGGGTACAAAAGAACTCATGCGGCTCGAAGGCTAGCCGCATGAAGTCCATGCGACTCAAGATAACAGGGGCTCATGCGGCTCAGTCTGAACAAGGCTATGCGGCTCAATTACTTGCCGCATGAAGATTCATGCGGTCAAGTACTCAAGCAAGTCTTATGCGGCTAGGAAGGACTTTCCATGCGGCTGAGCTCGAACGAGTCTCATGCGGCTGGAAAGGCCATGCGGCCAGAGACTTGCCGCATGAAGATTCATGCGGTCAAGTACTGCTCTTCTTCTCCACTCGTCCGAGAAGAGGAGCCAAGCAACCATGGCTTCCAAACTACACAAAAACTTCATCCGGAGCCCAAATCGGAACTTCCTTAGGTCAAAATGGGGTAGAACAAAATTCTCTACGACATGGAACCATCAAAACTTGAAAATAATAAAGTTTGCTAGATCAAAACCAAGAAGATCCGAAAATGGTTAAAACCTAGATCTATAAAAATTAAAGCTTCAAAATGGAAAACTTCAAGTTCTAAACTAGTATATAATAAGGAGAAGAACATATTTTGACAAATAATTTTGTAAGAAAACATCAACAACATTTATGGATCCATCTCTTGAGCAAGTTGGTACTTGCCTTGGTTGGTGGAGGAAATAAATGAGAGGAAGTAAATGAGAGGAGAGAGAATGAGTTATATATATAGATCTTGGACCCATGGGTTCATGATTAACCATTGGTGAACCAAGAAGAGGTTACCCAAATGAGCCAAAACTGTAGGCCCAAATGCAGAAAATAAATTAGGAAATAATATTTTGTCGAATATTTTTAGGAAATGCATGAAGAAAGACAGCATAATAAATATAGTATAAATACAAGGTAAATACAATTTATCGGTTTACGTATTAAAATACGTATTCCAGGATCGGGGAGTGACATCTCTACCCTTCTTAGAAAAATTCCGTCCTCGGAATTCCAGCCAAGACAGGAGAGTGAAATCAGGACAAGCAAGGCTCAATCATATATAAGTTAACTATCATAGCAGTTATTATCATACATCACAAAGTGCAAAACAAGCAGGTACAAATAAGCATGGAATCGTGTCAATAAGGTGCAAAAATATACCTTATTAGTCAAACAAATGCGGATACCGAGATCTGATCTCGTCCTCGCGCTCCCAGGTTGACTCTCCCGGAGAGTGATGGTTCCAAGAAACACGGACAAGGCTTATCGTCCGATTCTTGAGTACCTTCTCTCGCCGGTCTAAAATAGATACGGGTTGTTCCTCGTAAGTTAGGTCGGTACCAACGACTAACTCAGAATGATCGAGGACATGACTCGGATCCGGGACATACCCACGTAATTGGGACACATGAAACACATCATGTATGCCAGTTAACGAAGGCGGAAGGGCAAGTCGATAAGCCACATCGCCTACCCGAGCGAGAATCTTAAAAGGACCAACGTATCTTGGACTAAGCTTTCCTCGGGTTCCAAATCTAATGATACCCCGAGTAGGCGAAATCCGCAGAAACACTTGGTCGCCAACTTTGAACTCTAGAGGCCTACGATGCTGATCTGTCCAATGACGATGTCGGTCCTGTGCAACTCGAAGGCGCTCTCTGACCAACTTAACTATCTCCACAGTCTGCGTGATCATCTCTGGCCCCAACAACTTCCGTTCTCCGACATCGTCCCATGCCAAAGGGGACCTGCACTTCCTTCCGTACAATGCTTCGAACGGGGCCATCTGAATGCTAGCCTGATAGCTGTTGTTATAGGAGAACTCCACTAGATGAAGGTGATCCTTCCAAGATCCGCCAAAATCCAAGGTACACGCCCGTAGCATATCTTCTAACGTCTGAATGGTTCTTTCTGATTGCCCGTCAGTTTGTGGATGATAAGCAGTACTGAATCTTAACTTGGTTCCCAAACTCTGGTGCAAGCTCCGCCAAAAATGGGAAGTAAACCGCGTATCCCGATCTGATACTATACTAACTGGAACACCGTGCTGCCTTACTATCTGCTTCATGTACATTTCTGCTAACTGCTCAGTAGTCTGTCCAACTCGGAAGGGAAGGAAATGAGCGACCTTCGTGAGTCGATCTACTATTACCCAGACTGCATTCTTGCCAGCCGGGGATCTAGGTAGACCGGTCACGAAATCCATCGTGATGTGCTCCCATTTCCATTCTGGGATAGGAAGCGGCTGAAGCAACCCTGCTGGTCTCTGCTGCTCGGCTTTCACCTGCTGACATACCAGACACTTGGATACAAATCTCGCTATCTCTCTTTTCATGCCATTCCACCAAAAGTACTGCCTGATATCTCGATACATCTTCGTTCCTCCTGGATGAATGGAGTAAATAGAATTATGAGCTTCGGACATAACTTCTTGCCGAAGTTCTCCACTCGGTACACAGAGTCTGTTTCCAAACCTGAGCGTACCATCTTCATGAATCACTAACTCCTTCCTACGGCCTGATTCACACTCCGACCGCAACTTCTGAATCTGTGGATCTCCTGCTTGTGCTGCCCTTATCCTCTCTACTAAGGTTGACTGAATCTGCATACTGGTCATTCTTCATATATCCCTTGGCAAAACTACTTCGATTCCCATACTCTGAAGGTCTTCTAAAATATGCTTCTGCGAGGTCAAGATAAAGGCACTGTCTCTCCTACTCAGTGCATCTGCAACTATATTCGCCTTGCCTGGATGATACTGAAGATCCAAGTCAAAATCCTTCAGTAGTTCTAACCATCTTCTTTGCCTCATGTTCAAATCTCGCTGCGTGAACACGTATTTCAAACTCTTATGATCAGTATAGATCTCTACCCGATCTCCGTATAAATAGTGCCTCCACAACTTGAGTGAAAACACCACGGCTGCTAACTCCAAATCGTGAGTCGGGTAATTCTTCTCATGGTCTCGAAGCTGTCGAGACGCATATGCTATCACCTTTCCGTGCTGCATCAATACACATCCAAGACCCTTCCCAGATGCGTCACAATATACTGTAAAGCCTCCCGCTCCTACTGGAAGCGTCAAGATCGGGGCTGAGATCAATCTCTTCTTCAATTCTTCAAATGATGCCTGACAGCTAGCTGACCAAACAAACTCCACGTCCTTGTGCGTCAAACGCGTTAAGGGCGCAGAGATCTTGGCAAAGTCCGCCACGAACCTTCTGTAGTAACCAGCTAATCCCAAGAAACTTCGTACTTCTGCAACCGTTCTCGGGACTGGCCAATGCTCTACGGCCTCAATCTTCTTCGGATCCACTGACACTCCTGCCCCAGAAATTACATGCCCCAGGAACGAAATGTGATCTAACCAGAATTCACACTTGTCGAGCTTCGCATAAAGTTGATGCTCCCTCAATGTCTGCAAGACAGTCCTAAGATGTTTCTCATGCTCCTCTTCACTGCTGGAATAGACAAGAATGTCATCTATGAACACCACCACAAATTTATCCAAATACGGCAGAAAGATGCGGTTCATTAAATCCATGAATACTGCGGGGGCGTTGGTTAGTCCAAAGGGCATTACTAAAAACTCATAATGCCCGTATCTAGATCTGAATGCTGTCTTCGGTATGTCTTGCTCCCGGACTCTTACTTGATAGTATCCCGACCGAAGATCGATCTTGGAAAAGACGCTGGCCTTGCTCAACTGGTCAAACAGGTCATCAATCCTTGGTAGCGGGTACTTATTCTTCACTGTTACTGCGTTCAGCTTGCGGTAGTCGATGCACATCCTCGTCGACCCATCCTTCTTGGGAACTAGAATCACTGGCGCGGCCCAGGGCGATTTACTGTCTCGGATGAATCCCTTAGACTTCAACTCTTCTTCATGTTGATACAACTTATCCTGTTCTGACGGCGACATTCTGTAAACTCTGTCTGCAATAGGCCTCGTTCCAGGGTTCAACTCAATGCTAAATTCTACCTCTCTGACTGGGGGTATCCCTGGGAGCTCATCAGGGAAGACGTCGAGAAAATCTTCGACCACTCTCGGAATCTGTCCTGGCTCTGACACTGCTGCTGAGATGACGCCTCCGGCCTGATTCTTCAAGGTTCGAGTAAAGATGAACTGCTCCATCCCAGGAACGCTGAATATGACCCTACCTCCTCTACAATCAATTGTCGCATGACTGTCTCTCAACCAGTCCATGCCAAGAACAACATCAAAATTCCCCATAGGAAATTCAATCAATGACGCGGGCAGTAAATGCCCACACACCTCTACCGGACATGAAAAGCGCACCCTGCTAACTTCTACGAGCCCATTGCCGGTGAGTATATCCATTCTCTCCGGCAATGCCTCAAACTCTAATCCAATCCGTGTAGCATATTGTGCAGAGATGAATGAATGAGTAGCACCTGAATCAAATAATGCTACAGCGGGAAATGAGGTGACGAGAATTTTACCTGCCACCACGTCACTAGACGCGAGAGCCTCTCCCAAGGTCAATGTGAGAGCCTGGCCCCGCGGAGCCCCTTGTTGCGGCCTTCTTCGACCATGCTGTTGCTGCCTCTGAGGGCCTTCGGCTTCCTGTGCCTGGCGAAACATCTGAGCCTGCGTTGGTAGACGCTGGGCTAGGGGCCTTACTGCTAATACTGGCCCTCCACTCGGGATTGCCACTGGAGCTGTCAATGCTGGAAACTGCTGAGCTGGCCCTCATGGCCTCTGCATCATAGGACAAGTGGAAATACGGTGGTCTGAACTACCACACCTCAAGCATAAGCCATTCGCTGACCGGCACACCTCCTTCGTGTGCCTTGCCTTCCCACAGAATGTACAGCCCTGGAGTGCTCCTTGACGCTGTTGCTGGTTCCTCGGCTGCTGATGCCGAACTGGCGCTGTATTAGTTGACACGGCCGTCCTCCGCGGTGCTGCTGCATCATGAATACGTACACCGGGTGCTGGTGCCGATGTTCGCTGCATTGCTCCTCCTCCAACCTGGGAATGAGATCTCTTCTGACCTCCTGCCCTCGATGCCAACCTCTGCTGGGTAAGCTCGTGCCTCCGGGCTGCCGTCAAGACAGCGTCAAACGTCTGGTAGTCGTGTCCTTCCACAAGCTGCAATAATTCCAAATGAAGTCCATGCTGGAACCTCATAGCTTTCTCTGGCTCCGTTGCCACCATTGCTGGTGCGAAACGGCACAATCTGCAGAACTCTGCTGCATACCCATCTACGGTCTTACCTGCTTGCTTGAGACTGATGAACTTCTGCTGGAGCTCATATCGAGCTACTACGCCAAAATACTTGGCCTTGAATCTGTCACTGAAGGTGGTCCAACGAACAGGACGTCTTGTACCAACTTCTTCTGATGCCCACCAGTCGCGGGCAAGATCCTGAAGTACCAGTTTGACCTGATCAACCTTCTCATCATCTGGAACCTTGGCTGCCACAAGAATGGCTTCGATGTCTTGAATCCATGCATCCGCAGTGATGGCATCCTCCGTGCCATCAAAATACCTCGGGTTCAAGCGACGGAACCTTCCTGATGCTCCCGAGTCAACCCCGGCACTCCTCTCAAGAGCTAACTGAATCCCTTGGTTCAGCAACACGTTCTGCTCCTGCTGCCGAGTCTGTTGCTGTTGGTTAGTGACAAGAAACCCCCGGATGATCTCCAGGAGTGTTACGGCGTTTGGTACTGCCGTCGCTGCTGGTGCTGCAGGAGTTTCAATAACTTGCGGCTGCACTGCCTCTGGTTCCATTTCTGCTCGTGCCTGCACTGGAGAAGGTTCTCTCCCCTGTTGCTGCCCAGTCGAGCCATGCTCTTGCTGCTCTTCCTCATGGGCCTCACCCGCTACTGAGAATGAAGCACCCCTATAGAGAAGAATATAAGATTATCAAGTCCGGACGAGGAAGATTTCGAGGATGCAAGTCAGGTTAGAGATCAAGGCAAGGACAGAGAATTCGAAACAGAATTTCAAGGGGAACAAGTTTTGATTGAGACTCCTAATAATTCGCAATACCCCACAAGTCTGAAAATCAGACCTGCATGGGCCACCACTAAAACCTTGTCACGCCCCAGTACCGAAATATGGAGACGGACTAGGCCAGCTACTCCATATGAGGTACGTAACGTCATACGGCGATCGTGGCTGTCGAGAGACTAGGGGGTACATGCTACAATCAAGTCTCCTATGGTCCCACAGAGTTCTATGTCTCAATCAATCAAATCACATCAGCAAATAGATGAACATTAAAGATAAAGCAGTAAGGCGTCCCTGAAGCTTCATCAAAATGATCATGAAAGACTAGCTTTATAATTTAGCTATCTCAGAGAGTCAGGAGTACAAAATTATACACAGCTGCAGTCTGTTTAATTACAATCATGTACTGACACAAAATATCAAGTAATCCGGCTAACAGGTGCCGGTGGCTAAACGCCGGAAAAGTATAAGCACGAGTGGTGGAGAAGAAACCCACTCGAATCCCCGAACTGCCATGCTCCTAGTATGCACCATGGATGTCAGGGAGGAAGATAGTGTCCTCTGGCTCTGCTACGAGATCTGGCCAAACAAAACCAGCGGGGTCAGCCCCGAATAGCAAGTACCGCCAAAGGGGCACAAGAGATAAGACTAAAAACCCAGCTAATAGAATGATTGATAATAGTAATACTTATGTTACTATTATAGGGTAGCGCAACATCCTCGAACCCATATGACACCCTTACAACCAAACAAGGACAAAAGGTGCCGCATGGAGTCGGGACGTGTCGTACTCTATAACTTTCACATAAGTTAAAAGGTATAAACAATAAAATCTCCTGATCGTGACTTCGGTCGATAGCCTATCGCAGCACAATAACCAACCCAACAATCAAACAAGAACATGGGTTGGATCATGTACCATGATAGACCATGTTCCTCAGTCATTCACAGAAGTAGCACTCCATAATCAGAATAAGTCTTCCGTTCATAACTTCGGTCCACAGCCTATCATAGCACGATAACCAACCCAACAATCAAACAAGAACATGGGTTGGATCACGTACCATGACAGTCCGCTTCCCTCAGTTACTCACGGAAGGTAATAGGATACAAGCAAGTCGTTTTCACGGCCAATCAAGTCTACGAGTTTCTAGTGGGACGAGGTTATCCTCGCATCATGTTATGTAGAAATCCTCAGATCGTATCTTTCCAGCAAGGCTAGCCCACCCAGGGGTTCGCGTAGACAGGTATGATTGAGCACAGGTCCCTCGCAAGGCCACCTTGCTAAAACATATAATATATAGCAGGAATTAATCGGATACAGTCATCCACTCGTTGCAGATGACACAGTATCCGTGGAGACCAGCCGGCGCGTCAAGACAGTATCTCAAGGCGGCTGGTGTAACACGATCTCGGGATTCTTGCCCTCCCCATGCATCTAGTATGTTTAGTTGCCTAGTTTAACCCTAGGTGAAATCTTGGATTTTCATGCTGTGGCCTGCATGATTATCCTCCTAAAGTCGTACTTTAGTACGAGTACCCCAAAGAGGATCCATGTCAATCAGTATGTCAACATGTTCTACCCTCCTTAGTGTAATGCATCATTGCAAATACGCCACGTGGAGTTACGAGTCATTTGTCGAGCATGAACAAGAACTGGAACATTCAGGTACATGTATCAGGTAGGAACACTTTGTTCTCCGGGTCACATTAGTGCTCATATCATGCTCGGGACAAAAGGCGTAAGGATATAAAATGGGCATATAATATATATATATATATATATAATAATAATAATAATAAGGTAACAATATAGGGCACAAAAGCCCATGCGGCTCAGGGGGAGTGAGTCCATGCGGTCGGGTCAATACTGGTTCATGCGGCTGGGACTACACGCTCATGCGGCTCAGGGAGCCCCAAGGCGCATGCGGCTGGAAGGGCGGGTTCATGCGGACGAAGGGGTGTCAGCGTATGCGGCTGGTGTGGGCGATACATATGCGGCTGGATGATGGATGGGCCTTATGCGGCCCAAAAACAGTAGCGCATATGCGGCTGGGTACAAAAGAACTCATGCGGCTCGAAGGCTAGCCGCATGAAGTCCATGCGACTCAAGATAACAGGGGCTCATGCGGCTCAGTCTGAACAAGGCTATGCGGCTCAATTACTTGCCGCATGAAGACTCATGCGGTCAAGTACTCAAGCAAGTCTTATGCGGCTAGGAAGGACTTTCCATGCGGCTGAGCTCGAATGAGTCTCATGCGGCTGGAAAGGCCATGCGGCCAGAGACTTGCCGCATGAAGATTCATGCGGTCAAGTACTGCTCTTCTTCTCCACTCGTCCGAGAAGAGGAGCCAAGCAACCATGACTTCCAAACTACACAAAAATTTCATCCGGAGCCCAAATCGGAACTTCCTTAGGTCAAAATGGGGTAGAACAAAATTCTCTACAACATGGAACCATCAAAACTTGAAAATAATAAAGTTTGCTAGATCAAAACCAAGAAGATCCGAAAATGGTTAAAACCTAGATCTACAAAAATTAAAGCTTCAAAATGGAAAACTTCAAGTTCTAAACTAGTATAGAATAAGGAGAAGAACATATTTTGACAAATAATTTTGTAAGAAAACATCAACAACATTTATGGATCCATCTCTTGAGCAAGTTGGTACTTGCCTTGGTTGGTGGAGGAAATAAATGAGAGGAAGTAAATGAGAGGAGAGAGAATGAGTTATATATATAGATCTTGGACCCATGGGTTCATGATGAACCATTGGTGAACCAAGAAGAGGTTACCCAAATGAGCCAAAACTGTAGGCCCAAATGCAGAAAATAAATTAGGAAATAATATTTTGTCGAATATTTTTAGAAAATGCATGAAGAAAGATAGCATAATAAATATAGTATAAATACAAGGTAAATACAATTTATTGGTTTACGTATTAAAATACGTATTCCAGGATCGGGGAGTGACACACCGCCGGTTGCGATCCTCGATGCAAGTCCCCGTACTACCAATTGCCTATTACCCAGCTCGGCTACAATCAGTTCTTCCTAGGCCGAGTCGGTCCCGTGGCCCCGGGTTGCCGCTCGAAGAACCACCCCTTGTCGACAAGTCGTCCATGACCACGCGCCTACGCTAACTTCTAGACTTAACGTAATGCAAGGTCTTATCATCATCATTTTACTTCTTTTGCTTTACTCTTTCCACTTTTCATACATCATTCGTAGAGCCCAAACCAGGGTTGCCTCGGCGACTGAACCACAGTCCCGACATATTTTCTCTCGGCGACTAACCATCGCTTAGACTTAATATTCTTTGAACTCAGAGAACGGCTACTGCATAGCCTTCCAACTTAACTTGAACATAACGTGTTTCCTTAAGTATCAACAGACCGTGGCTAACTTTCTACTGAACCAACCGTGGCTCGTGCCTTAAACCGACTCGTGTTCTACGCAACGCTATCGCCCAAGTCATACTTCATATGACGGGCCTTGTTCTCAAGGGACTACGCGACTTGACAACCGCAGATAGAGCGGGACAGTGCTTAGAAATGGCTTTGATAGCCCAACGCAACACTTGTCTTAACTTATTCGGGCAACGACTTGACGAACAAGGGCTACGCCGAGCTACGCATCGAGGGAACGTGCTAGGCACGGGGTCGACTTGGACAACCAACTTTTCGGGTGCCTAGACTTAAGCCAACGAGCCGTGCGAGACGACTTAACTTGCGGGACGTGCGAAGGCTATGCCAAGCCTTGCGGGACAGGACCGTGCATGCTTTATTAAGCATTCATGCGGACGATGCCTATGACTTAGGCTGATTCGAGTGTTGGGGCAAAACGACGAGACCGTGCATGCTTTACCAAGCATTCACGCAGGCGACGCCTATGACTTAGGATATTTCAAGTGTCGGGGCAACTTAACGACTTAAGCCAGCTTCCTTCTCCCAAGCCACGGGATCGAAGGATCGAGTGTCATTTGAAAGCACGCTGAGCCGACTTCTATGTTGACCGTGGGACCATTTTCCATGTTCTAAGACATTCCGACCCGACGGGATTATTCCCTTAGCTATGTTGGTGCGTAGCTTTTAGATTAGCCTACCAGTGCAAGTTGAAAACACGATTTATTATGTGAAGGCAAAGATGAGGCAAGTTCACCGAAACTACCCCACCTGAGCGAGCGGTCGCCTCGACCGAACGAGCCTTCGAGCAGCCGTTGCAAGGTTAAGTTCCAACGCCGTCGGCGTTTCGATTCCTTCGATTGACTTTGCAGGACGGGGCACTACATCATACACCACTCAGAACAAGTCTCGTCCTCGAGACTTTCCTGAAGGCAAGCCATCCTACCATTTCTATGGCCAAGACTTAATCGTACCTAGACACGGGGACTATCGCAGTCGAGCGAGAGACGCCTACGCGTTTCCTTGAGTCCGAGCCGCGCTCGCACTATTATCATTCTTTCCTTCAACACGATTTCGAATTCTCGACACTCTTCCATTCCCCAAGTCTCATTTCCATTCAACGTATCACTTGGCTGGATCGTGCACGCATTCTAGGCGTCCCTAAAATACATGCATTCAGCCAAGCCGCATGATAGAGAATTCGTCATTCTCACTCGAGTCGCATCGTGCACATACTCAGGCGTCCCTGAAATATATGCATGTCAGCCGAATCTCGTGAGGGGTTTTCCTATATTCGTGATTCACACTATCCATCCATGCCAATCCTCAAGATCAATCATCGATTGATAACTCATGAAACAGGGCGTCTCGCCTAACCGCCAGGCCAATCTTTGCGAGGCTAAGTCAATGTCAGGATTGGAATCATAGTTCTCCAACAATAATGCCAACACTGACCCCAATCCTAGGGTCAAACCAGGTTCGGTAATACGGGGTTTTCTACCCAAGCTCGCGTCACTCAGATTTCTAAACATCGAGCACGATCACCTATTCGCATCAATGCATGCGTTGCACATATTCGATTTTATCCAAATCACCAACTCTAACCAATTCGTGCATTCGATCACGAGGTCATCTAGCTCGACAATACGTTGCGCCCCAATCTCACGCGAGTCCGATTATCCACGGTGGTTCATGAATCACCATGCAACGCACCCTCGGAATAATCATCCTCATCGGGGCGTAACTCTTGTTTGAGTTTAGACTAACTCATTTTCGATACGTAGATTGGACCTACTCAATCCTCAAGTTCAATTCTTCAAGCACATAAATCCATTCTCGAGTCACCTTCGCGTCAAACCACAAATCGAAGCACACAAATTGTCACGCCAAGCTAGGTCAATCACCCCCGCTGTATGAATCATCATACCAGCGCTCACGCGGAGTGATCGTCTCAAATCGGCGCGACGCATGTGCGAGGCTGGAGTTGCACTCGCATAAGACAAGAATGTCGAAGTTGTGGTTATCGACGAAGCAATACAAACGTTTCATTTTCATCCAAGCCAAGTTCGATAGTTCGATCGTCATTCGTTCAACTTAGAAAATCCTCGAGCCAAGTCTATCTTTTATTTGACGTATTTCAACATCCCGAGTATAGCATCCATCGGAACCATGACATCTGCACGACCGTCATTCGCCGAGTCAGAGTACCCCCGAGTTATCGTATATCGATCTTTGATACGCCTCAATACCATCGACGATATACGTAACCTGACGATCTTCCTTTGCAACCAATTTTGAGTCGTGCGTTGATGCTGTCGTCCGAGTTGGATATTCCACCATTCCTCGATATTCAAGATCAAGATCAGTCGCTCTTCCTTAAGCTCGTTTCAAGATTGTTGTTCGAAACTCAAGTCACATTTCATTTGTATCAATCCGATATCGTACGTGCGATCCTCTAAGTTTCCTCAATCACGACCATTCATTTTCATTTATCGTTCCGAAACATTTTCTAACACGCGTTGCCTATTCTCAAGTTGTCCGAACGAGATGCTCGTTTGGGACATTCGAAGTCACGACCAACTAAGCGTGACGCGTTCTATGGCTTTGCGCGATCGCATCGCCTCGTCGACATACTCGAAATCCTCAATATTTGCTCGAATGATTTCCAAGAAAATCCATACACCACTCGGATTCGAGCCATCCGCTCTAGCCTACAATCACGTTCGCGTCATTCGCTAAAACATCCTTCGGATTCGTTCGACGAATCTCTAGCGTAATCACTTACGTCGTATCGACGTACTAAGTTGTTCGCACTATTTCCTCGAAATCCAAGTCAATCCTCCGTGTACGCCTAAGCGTTAACTCGATAGTGTTCCTATCGATAGACACTCTAAGTGTAGCTCGTTTCCGACCGAGCGGTACTTGATATCGCTCGCAATTTGTTTGCACCAAAAGGTCGAGGTGCGCGACACGCGACGCAACTTAGCCAAAAGGCCGTGCGCATGGCTATCCCGGGCGGACTATATTCGAGTTTGCACGCTCAATTGCTAGGTTCAATGCGGGACTAGTTAGGCACGCACGCAACTTTGCTAACATTAGCATGTGTTTTTATTCAAGACAAGTTGACACCGTTTGGCACAAAGGCCGTCGCCTATCGATGCATTCGATTGAACGCATGTACGAGCTTTTGAAAATATTTAGACTTATTGTATGGACATGCCGAGGGACATTCGAGAGAGCGCACACTTCCTTAACAACGACGAGCTTTCAAAACTGAGACATTCGATGTGAAGTCCAAGGACGTAAAGCCGTGCTCTGATACCACTATGTCACGTCCCGCTCCCGTAGGAGCGATCGTCCTCGCTAAGGCGTGATGCCGCACGAGCCTAGATTGCGCTCGTGCAAGGCAGTTTCATAATGGCCGAATACATCGGCGGCGACGGGGTCGTCGCACAGAAGTCCCAAGCAGAAATATTGAAACATGCAGCGGAATTTAAGAACAAGTACACATGAACACAAGTCATTCAAAAGAATCTCTTTATTGATATTGAATACAAGATTACATTTGTGGGCGCAAGGCCAAGATTACAATTCTCTCAAGCTCACTCAAGCTCACATTACAAGTCATTCAGCTCTCTCATCTCTCGATACAATACTTGAATCCAGCGGAAGCTTCGGAAGGCGATGTCCATACATTATGTCCTGTATAAGTCTTCAATCCAAGCGGCCGCACGCTTCGAATCGCCAAGGAACTCCGTGCCTCGACGCATCCAAGCGAGCTCCGCGTCACGAGCTTCTACCTGTGCCTGCACATGAACACTGTGTGGGTGTCAGTACCACTGTACTGGTGGAGTGAGCTCCTCGTCCACCCATACAAAACCTACACGTTTCATTTACTTTGTGCAACAAAACCCTTTTTACGATTGTCTTTCTATTCTTGCCTTAGGATCAGTTTTAGGACCGGCGCCTTAGCGCAACTTGTGTATCGGAACCATCCCGTGCTTGCAATGTCAACGTTAACTCATACTTTGTCTCTAGACTACTCCTCGTGCCAACAACGTTAACCTATCAAGTCGTGTTTGCCTTACGGCCATAATCAGAGACGCAACTACACGAAAGACTCCATTTCCTTGCCTCTAGACCTTTCTCGTGCTTGCATTGTCGACGCACCGACTTATACATGTCCTTCGTGCCAAAACTCTGGGACATAACGACTCGGTCGTGCCATACTCGTTTCGTGCTTCAATATCTCCGAGGCAGTGCCGCCTCGCTTAGTCTCGCCTACACTTGTGTTGTGACAACGCGGCCGTGCCTCATATTTCGAGGCCGTGCCCAACAACTTAACACTCGACGCCACATCTCGTGCCGAAGCACGACGCCTTCGCTGTAGCCAAATCTTAGGCTCAGACGTTGTGTCTTTTTAACTCATACATATTCAACTCAATCCAAAGGCACCCACGCGGATTGCCGCCCGTGCCGGCACATCTATATGAAAGGTCACTGGCCTAACCAGCCATTTTGGACGTAGCCTGGCAAACGGGACCCTTGCACCGCCGGTTGCGATCCTCGATGCAAGTCCCCGTACTACCAATTGCCTATTACCCAGCTCGGCTACAATCAGTTCTTCCTAGGCCGAGTCGGTCCCGTGGCCCCGGGTTGCCGCTCGAAAAATCACCCCTTGTCGACAAGTCGTCCATGACCACGCGCCTACGCTAACTTCTAGACTTAACGTAATGCAAGGTCTTATCATCATCATTTTACTTCTTTTGCTTTACTCTTTCCACTTTTCATACATCATTCGTAGAGCCCAAACCAGGGTTGCCTCGGCGACTGAACCACAGTCCCGACATATTTTCTCTCGGCGACTAACCATCGCTTAGACTTAATATTCTTTGAACTCAGAGAACGGCTACTGCATAGCCTTCAAAGTTAACTTGAACATAACGTGTTTCCTTAAGTATCAACAGACCGTGGCTAACTTTCTACTGAACCAACCGTGGCTCGTGCCTTAAACCGACTCGTGTTCTACGCAACGCTATCGTCCAAGTCATACTTCATATGACGGGCCTTGTTCTCAAGGGACTACGCGACTTGACAACCGCAGATAGAGCGGGACAGTGCTTAGAAATGGCTTTGATAGCCCAACGCAACACTTGTCTTAACTTATTCGGGCAACGACTTGACGAACAAGGGCTACGCCGAGCTACGCATCGAGGGAACGTGCTAGGCACGGGGTCGACTTGGACAACCAACTTTTCGGGTGCCTAGACTTAAGCCAACGAGCCGTGCGAGACGACTTAACTTGCGGGACGTGCGAAGGCTATGCCAAGCCTTGCGGGACAGGACCGTGCATGCTTTATTAAGCATTCATGCGGGCGACGCCTATGACTTAGGCTGATTCGAGTGTTGGGGCAAAACGACGAGACCGTGCATGCTTTACCAAGCATTCACGCAGGCGACGCCTATGACTTAGGCTATTTCAAGTGTCGGGGCAACTTAACGACTTAAGCCAGCTTCCTTCTCCCAAGCCACGGGATCGAAGGATCGAGTGTCATTTGAAAGCACGCTGAGCCGACTTCTATGTTGACCGTGGGACCATTTTCCATGTTCTAAGACATTCCGACCCGACGGGATTATTCCCTTAGCTATGTTGGTGCGTAGCTTTTAGATTAGCCTACCAGTGCAAGTTGAAAACACGATTTATTATGTGAAGGCAAAGATGAGACAAGTTCACCGAAACTACCCCACCTGAGCGAGCGGTCGCCTCGACCGAATGAGCCTTCGAGCAGCCGTTGCAAGGCTAAGTTCCAACGCCGTCGGCGTTTCGATTCCTTCGATTGACTTTGCAGGACGGGACACTACACCTGAGTTTTTAGTATTTGAACAAAAATACTAATTCCCAAAAGAAATTTACAGTTCACTGTATTGGCTTCTAGATATCCTTATGTTACACCTTCCAAAAATTCCTTGGTGGCAGGACCCTCATGTCTCTTCTTTTCACCTACTAGAACACCATTTTGCAACTATCTTCTTAAATTTTTTGAGGAAATATAACTTGGTGAAAAAACAAATAATTCATGAATGTATTACTAATTGATGTCAATATTAATATGAAAAGAAACAAACTTTACTAGTATCTTTGGTCCTAGAAATTCCTCTACCTTATGCATATGTTTTGGCCAAGCTATTCATCCATATTTTTGTAAAAATGGTTATGCAATAATGATGTTTTAATTATAAATAAAAAATAAATATGAATTGAACATCTCAATATTTATCTCGTTTGAATACATTCTTGAATCCCCCCCCCCCCCCCACACCACCAACACCCCCACCCCACCACACACGCGCACACAATAAATTCATACTTCAAATTTTTAAAGAAGTTTGATGCCACTATGGTGTGGGTGAAATTAATTTTTTACTATAGGTTTTGTCAAGAGGGTTAATAACTGCCACTGGGGATTGACATATTTAAAACTACCATTATAGTATCTTTCTTACATAACCGATATATTCTTTTAATGAGTTTTTTATCCACAAACATGTAAATAGCGTGGCTAGAGCCTCTGCACCATGAAAGTTTAAGGTAAAAGAATTTTTATATATGAATAGTCATTTTACTCAAGTCTCCGCAACACTCGTACCCTAAGCAGGCCCAGCGGTACTATTGTTCAGCAAATCTTCATTTTATTAATAATATTTGTAACGTTGAGCTATTTGACATGGCCCATTTCATAATTCAAAAAATGGGTTGGTTGGATCACTTTTAAGTCAAGACGGTTAGAGACTACCACTCAAGGAAGCAAGGCGACAGAGCATCTGAGAAACCTAGGCAGGCACCAAAGGCAGCTAGATGGGCGCCTTTAATAACACTGAAGAAAACAATTACAAACAGTGATTGTTAATTTATTGATTTCGATTATGAATTGCTATCTACCAAAATTGCATCAGTACTACACTAGATGTTCTGTCCGCGCACCATATTGTAGCATTACATAATTACTACACTTAAAGTAAAATAATTACGAAAAATGTAAGAAACATGCATCACTGTATATTTAGTATATATAGAATAGCAGCAGTAAATAGAAAGTGATCACAGAAACTGCAGCAGTTAACAATTACAGAAATTGACTAGTAACAATAATGTTTGGAACTTTCAAAATTCGTTTAATCTTGAGCCGTTTTATCATGTATAGTTAGTAAATGTATGGATGATCGTGAATGTTTATGATAAGGTTTCTGGTGCAAAAATAAAATTTTCTTGATGGTGGCAATTAGAGATTTATAGGGATACACATTTAGTAATGAAAATTTTAGAGTGTATACATGCTATAACCATTAAGTTGTCATCCTTGACGTTGCAAAATGATTCAAAGTCATACAAAGTTTGCTTGTGGTATAATCATTAGAAGATTTTGCTTTATAAATATATATTTAAAATTCATTTCCACTAGCCTGTCCGATTAGCTTGATTGTAGAACTTTCATGTTTGAAAAGGAAAAGGAAAAAAACATATTCCATTTTCTTCTCGCACCTGATGTAATTCAAAGTTGTGTTACATCTGTTTCTAATCAGTAAACCTTAAAATTCATTTTGCAGCCTTTTGACTGGTTGAAGAAGCAGCTATTTGAGAAGCCCGCAGCTGATCAATGAATGCCTCCCCGCATCTAGTTCCCCGTCTCACTGCCAGGAAAATCTTATACCAGTTTCACTTAATAAAAAAGATCTTCCTCATGCTTCCTTATTTTTTCCTTCGGACAGCAATATCGGTTGCGATATGTTCTATTTGTCGAGAATGACTTTGTTTCCAGGTTTTCATGACATTGTTATGCAGTCTTTGCTGCTGCCTAATTTGTAATGGAATGTTAAATCATTTTTGTTGTTGCTTTCGTCCAAATCTTAGCAACTTGAAGATGACAGTTTGGACAACACACATTATGTTGGCACTTAAGAGTGCATTAGTGCTATTATTTCATTTTGTTATTTATGTGTTGTGTGGATCCTTGAAAGCTGCTATAATAGGAAATCTTATGCATGGTCAGACAAACTGGGGCTTGATTGTGATTTGTACGATCCATGCATCAGAGGGCAGATCTGCTGTTCTTATTTTTTGTTGTGTGTCAAATCAGTTTCCTTTCCTATAAAAATGTGAGTATACTGGCTGTATAAAAAATAATACCCAAACTTGGTGAGATCTATATTTTTATAGGAGGGAAGACTGATTTGGTACACCAAAATTGGGGACAACATATCTTCTCTCTCTTCTCTCTATGCAGCGAAGTTGGACAACATTGAGGGAAATAATGAACACTTTTAGGGGCATTAGGAGTAGCAAGTAACCATTACGAGCACAATATTTTGGCCCTTTCTATTATGTCATTAACATAGACAAGGCTCGTCTTGTGCATGAATGAAGTGCAGCTCCTCAAACACTAACAAGAGGCTAGTTTAAATTTGATGGAATCTGCCAATTATCCATGCCAGCCAACCTCCCCATAGTTCCTCCTTCCTACTGTTCCAAACGGTAGATTTCTACGCGAAACCGCCTTTCAACATCTTTACTTCCAAGCGGTCGTTACCGACTTTGGCATGTATGTTTTATCTATGCTTCGATTCGATACTGACCAATATTGAATGAAAAAAAAAAAGAGTGAAAAGGAATAGTAATAATGTAAAAGGATATATAGATGAAAAAAATGCTTATTTATTTCTGATAAATCAATGAACAAGGGATGATTTTTTTTTTTTTTTAAATTTCAAAACAACTAAGGAACAATAAATAAATACTTCAAGTTATATATAAATGTATTAAAAAATTCAAAAAAAAATTACAATTTTTTATAATAATTATTTGATACAAACAAAATTCAATATTTCGATCATAAATCCCTGTACAGCTGTACTGTCGATACCACTAGTAATATTGTCGACACCAGATACGATGTCAATTTCCATACATCCAACCTTGCTTCAAAGTGAAACATTCTCCTTCCCATGGGTTCACATTATAATAGTAGGGATAACTCAGCATTCTGAATTTAGCCAACTATAATAACTGGTTTGATGGCAGTATCAAGTTGTAAAATGGGCCGGGCGGCCCGGTGCCCGGCCCGAGCCCGCCCGGCCCGCTGCCCTATTAGCCCGGCCCGGCCTGCGACGAAGCCCGGACCGGCCCAGCCCCCCCTGTCCCAGTGGTCCGGGTCGGGCCTCCCCCTCCGAGCCCAAGCCCGGCCCGGCCCGGACCGGAAATTTTTTTTTTTTTTTTTAAATGTTAACGTTAGGCCCGGTAGGCCCGAACCGGCCCGGCCCGGTCTAGCCCGGTCTGAACCGGTTTTATTTTATTTATTTTTTTTTGAATTGGAGGGGGTATTTTACCAAAATACTCCCATAATATAGCTGTTATTAAAACGTTGGAGGGGTATTTTGGTCATTTTCAAGAAAATGACCAAAAAACCACTCCAACAACTCTATTTTGAGGGTAGAGGGGGTCATTTGGCATGGAAAAAATCCTATAAATAGCCCATAAAATTCATTTTTCATACACAATTCACTCATTCAATCTTCATACAAGTTTCTCTAAACTAAATCTGGCTTTCCATCAGTTTGCGAAGAAGCTCCCAACCCCGCTCAAGGCTCAAGCTCCGAAATCCGGCGTCCGATTTAATATTTTTTCTTCTCTTTCTCTCTTAAAAATTCAAAATTGTTTTATATTGTTTGAACAAAATTTGTTTGTATTTTTCTTACTCTCTCTCTCTCCCTCTCTTACTTATTAAATATTACTTACTCTTTTTTTATTTTTCGGAAATTTTTTTTCGGTGTATTTTTCTTCTCTCCCTCTCTTCTAAAAATTTACATTAATTTTTTATAATGGCCGGACAAGGTTCTAACCCACCTACCGGTGATGCCGGAAATACTTATGAATATTTTAATACTTATTTTGAGCAAAATCCTATTCCTGATGATACTCCTGAAGAATTAGTAGGATCCCCTCTTGAAATTGCGAGTTCCACTCGGAATGTGCCAAAAAGAAAGAAAAAAATCAAAGTATTGGAAATTTTTTGTTATTCTTTATCAAACTAATCCCGATGATTCTCTTGTTTTAGATCCGAAAGGAAATCCAATAGCGTACGCGGCACAGTGCAAGAAATGTGCCAACATATACAAATGGAAGACTGGAGGTGGCACGGGTACAATTTCAAGACACTACGAGACCTGCTACGGGAATGACACAATTTCTGCATCTCAAACTCAAATAAATTTTGCTGGAGGTAGCACGGGATCGTCAATGGGTACGTTTTCTTATTCTGCCGCTCGGCATAAAACTGAGTTTACAAAATATTTGATTTCTGATGAACTTCCTTTCACTGCGGGTGAAAGTGAGAATTTATATGATTATGCCACATCTTCTTTAAATCCTTGTTTTAGTAAAGTGACTAGAGGCCCCGCTGGCCCGAACCGGCCCGGCCCAGCCCCTCACCCACCGGTCCTGTGGGCCGGGCTGGGCTGCAATTTTCCTCACCGGGCCGGGCCAGGCCCGGCCCGCTTTCTGCTCCGGTCCGGGCTGGGCTTGGCCCGAGCCCGGTTCAGCCCGCCCAATGTGGGCTTCGGGCCGGCCCGGCCCGGCCCGTTTAACAACTTGATGGCAGTATATCGCTGGATGAGTGATTTTCATAATATTTTTTTTTAATTACAATCCATGTACACCTACACATTCCTATGGTTGGGGGACTCGAACCCTCCCGCGCTAGACATTTTCGTAATGTATTTAACAAGAACAATTCTGAGACCACATAATAAATAACGTTAATCTATATGCTACTGGCTCATAACATAACATAAGGGACTGGATCAGCTGTCCCTGATCCGATGTCCCAATCATGTCCCCCTCTATAACATGTGGACCCCATTGATAAAAATCAATAAAAGACTCACATGTCATGGATGGGGGGACATGATTGGGACACCGGATCAGAGACAGCTGATCCGGTCTCATAACATAATGCCACGTTCTAACAGTTAATTTTGTCAACAACTACCACATTACGGAGACCTGTTAAACACGGTAACCCACTTGCTTTAGTGAAAGGATGGGACGAAGCAATTGTCCAACGTTAGGATTTGGGTCTCGAAATCACTGTTCACTAGTCTACGAACAGAGGTTTCGAAATCCAAATCCTAACGTTGGACAATCTCGAAACCCAAACCTTCAATAACACAGCCAAGTTATGAAGCGTCGAAATACTTTTTCCTAAGGTACGGGAAGGAATGTAAACGGAAAGCATTCTAGAAAAAACCTCACCATCTAGTGGTCGGCATAACAATGGCATAACAACAATGATATTTGTCGATACGCCGCCGAACGTCTACTAAAATCTTTAATAATACAGCCAAGTGATCAGCCATTCAGCCGCCAGACTTAAGTTATATTTCGTTCATCCAGAACTGATATAAATATAAACCTCTACTCTCTCACTCCCACTACAAGCATCAGTACTTTCTTCGATCTCTCTTCAAAGAATATCAATCAAGAATGACGATGAACGGAAATGGCCTCCTGCTCCTTCTCCTCCTCCTCTGCGCAGCTAACCCTTCGCTGCTGACAGCAGCATCACGCGGTGCTCCCAACGACGACGACTTCTCCCGCCCCCAGGTTCGGGCTGGCGTTGCCATGAAGAATCGTACTAGCACAGCTCCTGCTCGTGTACTTGATCTCAACGGTTGTGGTTGTGACTGCAGCATTAATGACAACACCGATCCCTACTACTGTTTTTTCGATGCCGATGCTTGCTGCTGCCATTCGGAGCATCTATGCTGATATTTGCACGAGAATGGTGGTGGTGGTGTGAATTGTGGTGAATAATAAACCGAGGACCAGCGGTTCTTCTTGTGGTTTTAATTGTCTTCTCGTTGCTTAATAAAAGTCCACAATTCAAAGACTCTGAAGCTTTTAATTTCTTGGTTAATTCGTATCTTTGTTATGTTACTGTTATGCCCCTTGTTAGCAATTCGACAAACGGAAAAAATTCGGGACGGCAAAAGTACGAGTATAAATCGGCACAATATAAGTAAAATACGTTAAAAATTCGGTCAAAAATTCGTCTAACGAAAAAATATTCGGATTAGATTTAATTCGTGTTTAGTACGTTTCATATGAACAAATTCGGCACTAAAAATTCGACACTAAAAATTCGACATATATATAGGACCCACCCACCTCTACTCCTTCATAAACAAGGGTTCAATAATGAGAATAAGAAGAGGTTGGGACCCACCTCTACTCCTTCATAAATAAGAGTTCAGTATGAGAATAAGAAGAGATTGTGGAACATTATATAAAGAAAAGAAAGTAAAAGTAGCATGGAAAATCGAAATATTTTTGTTTGATTGTTGCAAGCAACATGTGCAAATACTATTAGGTTTCTTTTTTTGGTTACAGCTGTGAGACTTTTTCTTCTTTTCTTTTGATAATTGTGGCAGTCTTAATATTTAATAGCAACAAGAGTCAAGAAAGTGAAGGTGGTTGGGTTTCTCAGTCAAGTTTTTTTGGCCAAATTTTTAAAAAATTCGTACGGTACGTGTTTAAAACTCCACAGGCTTAAAATTCGCGTACAAATCCGAATTTTTCAAATGTACGTAAGTATTATACGTTTATGTAAGATACGGAAAAATTCGCGTATAATACGCATTTTATTCATGTGATTGCTAACAAGGGTTATGCCATGTGTTTTCTACTTTATTTTCCAACACTAACTTATAATAACATGGGAAATGCTATAGTTATAACCCATTTTAGTTGTAAGCTTTACAATCGTTTACGTGGTATCCATTGATTGGAAGAGAGGGGGTACCAACTGGGATCGGGTGGGACCATGTTAGCAGAAGGTGGCTGTGGGTTGTAAAAAAGTTGTAAATACTTTATAGTAAACTTAGCATTTTTCTAACAATAATTATAAAAGGAATACGAGTAAATGAAGAAGTGTACTATTACGAGGGTATTGATCAAGAGAAGCCTTTTAATTTTTTTTTATTTTAGAAAATGAGTAGCCTATACAAAGACATTAGTTACTAGCAGAACATATATTGAACTCCATTCGTTCAAGTGATAACACACGGTTTAAAAGCACTACTTAGAATAATATCAACTTTTGTATAATATCAAGTCATTAAACCATCCACACATACTAAGTTGTCAATGTTGCCGATAGTAATGTTGAGAGAGTATTATTTCTCTAAAAATAATATTTTATCCGTAGTTTGTGACCGCATACGCCGGCCAACATGATAGCCAACTCTTGGCCCCCTCCCTGCTATCACCGGATCTCATCCGAACTAGGGGACCAATGGAAAGCCGTCAAATCGGCTGACGATTACGTCCTCGGTCACAAACTACGGACAACGTAGCAGAGTCTTTATTTCTCTCTTTAACACACTTATTCTTGATATTGTCCTTATATTAATTGTTATATCATTAAATTATACTTTACTCTCAATGATATATTCTTGTAGTTTTTTGGTCTCATTTTTGTGCTTTTAAGGAAGTTCGGACGAGAAAAATGATTGCTTGTGGTAGTATTAGACGTAGAAAACCATGTTACTTGGAGCGGACATCAAATAATACCGATTTGTTGACCAAATTTTTTGTTGTAGAAGATTTTCCTAAGGAAACGAATAAAGGATCCAAAGTATGGATGTGTCATCGTCGACTTGGATATACATCATTTGATTATCTGCACATGTTATTTCAAGACTGATATTTCTCAATTTCTATATGATGTTTGTGAACGGGTTAAAAATTATTTTACTTCATTTCCACCAAAGTTTAAATAAAATCTAACTTCCATTTCCGATAGTACATGAGGTTGTTTGGGGTCCATCAAATATTGTCCCTCAGTGGGGCTCGATGATTTGTTACTTTTATTAATGATTACACATGCATGTCTACATAAATTTTCTTGATGAAGTTGACTCATGAGATTAATTTCGAATCTTCCATCAAATGGCGGTGGTACAGTACAAAATGAATATAAAATTTCTCGCAACAATAACAGAGGTGGATATGTTAAGCCTGAACTACATACATTTCACGATAAATATCGCATCATTCATCAACCCACTTGTTCTTATACTCTTAAATAAATGGAGTCGTCCAACTGAAGAACTGTCACTTTGATGTACTCTATGCCTCCATCATTGTGACTCATTTGCCATTGTACTATTAGGCCTCGTTTGGTTCACGGAAAGGAAATCAATTTCCATGTATTTTGCATAGGGATGGGAAAGTAGAATTTCTATCAAATTTTCTTTCCTATGTTTGGTTGGTGTAGGAAAGGAAAGAAAAAAATATATCATTGTTCCAACAATATCCAATGTCAACATAATTATAATGAAGAGTTAATTGGTAAAATAGGTAATAAATGAAGGCTACTTTTGTCATAATGTTTGGTAATTAATGTTGGAAAAGGAGGAGGGAAAATGAATCCCATGGGTCATGAGAGGAACCATTTTTCCTCCTATTTTCTCCCATGTCAGGAAAGTGTTTCCCAAATTTGTGGCTACCAAACAAAGGAAAGGAACAAGTTTTCTTTCCGGATTCCTTGAATCCGTGAACCAAACGAGGCCTTAGGGTGAACCCCTCACCTATGCCGCTTACCTCATTAATTGACTTCCATCTCGAACCTTGAATTTCGAGACACCATTTCGAACTATCTTCTCGATCTCATTTTAGTGGTCTGTCAGTCCCATATCTTCCACCTCATCTGTTGCGTTAATTGTGTCACATAATTGCCCATATTCATTCACTCCACTGCTAAAGTAAACTTTAGCCTCGGGCCCTCCGATGTCTGTTAAGCTATTCAGAGTGGCCATCTTTGTAACTATCTAGCAATGAAGAAGATATTTGTGGCTATGGATGTTGTTTTTCATGAAAATAAGATATATTTCGACAATTCCGAGTCCTCACTTCAGGGGGAGAAGCAAATTGTAGTTTAAACAGTTGATTATATATATATATATATATATATATATATATATATATATATATATATATATATATATATATATCCCCCCATGCTCCATAGTTGAGTCCACACTCATGACCGGGTTGAGAAAAATGGAGAGGACCACCAAACATAGCATTCGTCGTCCTCAAAATTCGAACATAGACCACCACCAACTATGGTCACGTTCCATTTCCCCACAATCGATGAGTCACCATATGACGTTATGTCGTACAAATCTAAATTGTACTTGTACAAGACAATAACATGCACGAGTTAAAATTCATTAGCATGGTTGAAATCACATAACAACAAAAAATTGAAGATACATCATATCAAGAAAATATCTCTTTCATTGCAGCGGAATACAAGATCTCAATACATTGAAATGTCGTCTTGACTTGCACTCATGAAATAACAAAATGACTGACAAGCTATCATTAAAAATAAATATTGTTGTTTCATACATTATGTCCCTTTATTACATCGAAACCAAAATGCCTTAAAAAAGAAACATCTTCAAAATACTTCGAAATAGGAAGAACTTTCACACTTTTCGAGTCATCTACTATCTTTGTGCAGCCACATTGTTCCCAACACCTGTGGAGGAGGGGATCAGTACATGGAGAATACACTGGTGAGCAGAATCAATCCAACTCACTTAAACCAATACTGTAATCATGTGAAGCATATAATTTTTTAAAATAATCTTTGTATTAGAAACTAAGGTCAATTACAGTTCATAATCAATGAAATAAAGTGAAACCAGAAACCATATAATCATATCACTTATCAATGTACCACCATCCGATTTAAAGATTCTCAATCCATAGAATCCTACTAATTCTTCTGCAATAACCAATTGCTTGCTCTTTAAAGTCTACAATTCCATTTATTTAGATTCCTAACTCTTAAAGCCATTGCTCATCCCAAGCATGAGCCATTAAAAAAGAGAGGAGCCAACCAACAGGCTACTCTTCTTCTCTAGGAGTTTTGAATCATCCATCAACAGGGGACCAACTTCAAATTTTTCCCAATAATGGAAACACAAGGAGTGTCAAGGAGCCCATCAAAGAAAAATCAGAGAGTTTGCAGTCAAGGAGAGCGCTCAGAAGCTTCTTCAGGTGCAGCGACCACAATGAAGAAGAAGAAGAGGAAGAAGAATAAGAAGAGTTGTGCTCTGGCTCTCTCTGCAGTCTCGCCTCACTGACAACGACACCAACAATTTAATGATGTAGAGGCGAGAGTTGTCTAGTGCTACTAAAGGAATGGTATCGACTATGGATGGTAAAGCTCCATCAAGAGAGAGAGCAATGGTGTTACGACTGTCTACTTTTTCATCATCATCGACCAGAGGAATGTATGAGTAGGCTAACTGGATGCTACGAGTACCATACCATATCATGACCGACTAAGTTAATGCCTTCTCAAGGGCTAGTGTTTGCCGTGAAAGAGGGGGTATGGGTGTTTGCTATGACCCTGCCAATATCCGACCACATGATGTGGCAGTGTGTTCATAACATTTAATGTAGTGTCCGCCATATTACTGAATAGGCTGCCACATTATGTGGTGAGCAAAATGTGGTCATATTGGTGTCTCCTTAGCATTTATGCATGATTAAAGCATTAGACCTTTGCAAGCCATGATTGGCTATGACCACATAGAGGACGTTGTCAGTTGCAGAGCCAAGATGGAACTCCCCACACTCCTCCTTCATATCCATGCTTAATTCTGTGATGGAGAAATCAAAGAGCATCCGACAGTGCTGTTAGTCCCTGAAAAGAACAAAACAAAGTTTGTAGGCATTGATGTTCAATAATACGGGACAAAACCTATACTTTTTTTTGGCTAGAATGCAAACCCATTGGCGTAAACATGTAAAAAAAAAACATAGATCGACTCGCATCTAAATATCTTCAACTTTCGCAGGTTGCTTCGCCATACTATTAGCCATACGCTAGAAATTTAGACAAATTAAAAAACAAGGTAACATTGGCATGAAAAACTAAACACAATTACATATACCCAAATGAAGGATAACTTAAGTAGGATCTATAGTTTTGCTCAATCGTTGCTCACTACTTATTGATTAAACTTCACTATAGTTTGTTTATATACTTGTAACCAATAAATCACATGGTTCATTATGAGGGGAGCATTTACCTGCGGAGCTTTATTCTTCGGAAAAAATATGTGCTTCGTAACCAATAAATCACTCTTTGTTTACATACTTTTGGACCATCTAGAGCCTTCTGCATTGCTGACCATGACCAACAATCTCAAAATCTGTTGGGCACGTTCATCCTTATACTTCGAGTAGTATATTTTTATATCCATATATG
This sequence comes from Iris pallida, assembly GCA_029216955.1. Taxonomy (NCBI): domain Eukaryota; kingdom Viridiplantae; phylum Streptophyta; class Magnoliopsida; order Asparagales; family Iridaceae; genus Iris; species Iris pallida. The sequence continues at coordinate 8,502,222 of JANAVB010032220.1, forward strand.
ATGATGTGAAGGGTACAGGATGACACAGACATTATATGGGACCAGACTGCAAACGAAATATACGACTCGACATGACCAGTTTTATACATTCCAAGTGTATCACCTCTTTACCATTTTTATCTCTTGTATGATAGCTTTATGTATCTGCAATACCAATTTAATAAGTAGGAAGATGACTCCCAAATTGATAAATGGGATTGTGGGTAATCGAATTTGTAAATCGCTTCGGCTCCCTTCGGTACTGAATAACATCCATATACTATAATAGGGACTTCCAAAATTCACTTGCCAACTATCTAGAGGCTCCACCTCTTACCTCGTCCATGTACCGATTGGTGATCATTTCTTGCAAATTTTTAATTCGACCTCTTGCAACCACCCAATTGGTTACAAGTTTGAGATTTTGTGCAGTCTCCAGCCTTATACTACTACTAATCCTTCTTAAACCAAAATTTTAATTACCCATATCCATTATTGCACTGGTAATGTTGTTCTTCACCTGAATCTTTACATGGAAGAGCTGCATCCTATCTTGGATGCCACTGTTGAAAAAACCGTAAAATAGCTTCTTGTCTGGCTCATAGATCATGGGATCTCTTTGGCCATCAATACCTTTTTCAGATCGCCTCTCAAATCCTTAGGTATCACTTCTAGAGGCAACCCTCAGCAAGTAATCATGTCAAGCCTTCTATGGGAAATCTCTGTTTATGGACATTTATATTTTCTAGAGAAGAAAATTTCCCACCCATTCTCAATCATTAGAAGGACCAGGTGAAAATAACTACGAATTGGGTGGAAAAATAACACTGCAAGGGATACATTTTAGCTACCGAAATGTTAAGGAATTTCTGTAATTTATTTTCCCTTAATTTTCTAATAACAAGGTTGATAGTGTGTATTAACATTTGAATTCTTTCCACTCCAGGATGCAGTTATAAACTTAAAAGATAAATATTAACCTCATAGGTAAGGTATTTTATTGTAGAGCTTGTTCACATATGCTCACTCGGACTAATATCAACCAATGCGTTAATATTTTCAAATAAAAATTTGTTTACATGTTTATTCAACTTGAGCTTCATGACACTTTGATATAATTTTCCCATTACCAGCCACCAACTAAGTTGCAAGGAATCAGTAAATAATCCAATCAGTCTTTCTCGGAAAACATGAAAGCTATTAGAAACACCTATGCCATGAATTTCATAAATATACATAAATTTGCATTGCCTAATGCCTTTATCTTGTAGAAAACTTCAAGGCCTAAAGATCATAGAAGTTCAAGTAATGAAGCTTCTAGTATGGGATTTGAATACTGTGGTTAGAACTACACTTGTAAGCCAAGAGAATACACATGGATTCCACTTCAGTCTCTTATTGGCTTATCCATCCTTTCGACATGTCCCTAGAGTTCCCTATAGAAAAAACGCCAAGAGAATACACATGGATTCCACTTTGGCTTATCCATCCTTTTGAAATGTCCCTAGAGTTCCCTATAGCAAAAACCCTAATCATTGCAGATTATTTTCTCTATCGGACAATGTGGAGAGCTGCTCCTTGGTTGCAGGGGATTAGACCGCATGGCTAACAAGGTCGATTTCCTAACCTGCTCATGGACCATCTAGGTCTGTGGCAACATTTCCTGCCCCTTTCCGCAGTTTCCTCTAATAGAAATTTGGTACATTTCAAGCAACCTTAGGCAGCGAGGTAAGATTCGAAGCATCTTTGTTTCCACAGTGCTCACAAAGAAATTGCAATGCTTCCACAACACAATGCCGTGTTGATAACATGCTATAGGGAGTTTGCGGCAGCAACGACCAAAAAGTTTGTGCCCCCTCTGATCAAAAATTACACGTACGACACGAACGAGTTTCTGGATTGTGTCCGATACGTGTCAAACGCGTGCGCTGATCAGATATTTGGGTGTGTCAAGTATTAAACATGCTACGAAAACGTGATTTGTCCAACTATGGTACAAACCCTAGTAATTCGGAGGAAACAACTAACCTATAGCTACAGGACCGTCGTCGCTCCGGGTGGCGCTGGCGCGGGTCCCCCCTCGCACCAGACGTGGTAATCCCTCTCCACCTCCTCCGCGCCGTCGTCGTCCCCGAGCCTCCTGAGCCCCCTGATCATGAACTTGAACAAATACTCGTCGGGCACGCACCCTCCCCTCTTCATCATCCCGTACACCATCCTCACCCCGTCCGTCCTCCCCGCCTCCGTCAGCGCCTTCACCAGCCTCGCCGGGCCCCGCAGGTCGTTCCCCCCTATCCCCCCCTCCCTCTCCAGCTCCGCCGCCGCGTCCCTCACCAGCGCGTCGATCTCCGCGCCCATCTCCTCCCTGTGGAGGGACTTGACCATGGCGGCGAAGAGGGAGCAGTCGGGGCGGTACCACGGCTCGCCGCGGGCGGCGGAGAGGACGCGGAGGGCGAGGGCGGGGCGGCCCTGGCGCTGGAGCTCGGCGAGGACGGCGAGGAGGTCGGGCTTCAGGAGGCGGGAGAGGAGCGCGGTTGGGTCGGCGGAGGCTGCGGCGGCGGCGCTGCGCTTGAGGGATTGGACGGCGAGGATGGCTTCCGTGCTCAGCGTGCGGCCGCGGATTATCGGCCCCCGGTTGTCGCGGGGCCCGCAGGTTGTTGTTGTGACGGGTTTAGGGTTTCTGTGAGGAGGAGGAGGAGGAGCGGGAAGGAGAGGAGGGAGGGGAGCGAGGAACGAGGAAGTGGATGATGCCATTGTTACTACTGTTCAGCTGATACCAAGTGTGTGTTTATGTAACACAATATCGGCCGATACTGACCGCTTTCCGACATGATACCGACATTAGAGCTCCCTTTCTTTTTTTCTTTTCTTTTTCGGTTCGGTCTACTTGACAATTATAGGGGTAGCGGTTATGAGATATTTTTAGAGTACCGGTTATAAACGGTTATGAGGGATCCGATTTTGGGTAGTTTTTAAGTAACAGCTTTTAAACCGATACAATCCATGATTGGTAATTCACTAACGAACGGTTCTGAATTTATTTTACACAAATAGAATAAAATAGGGAACAATATTAGTAGTTATAATTATATATTTTTGGTGAGGATTCAAATGGAATAAAATTATAAAATTTTTCAAAATCCACCGATTTGGAGTGTTTATAAAGCCACCCAAAATTACATTACATCGGTTTTAAGATTTTTTTGTGCCGACTAAAATTGGTGTCTCAAAAAAATTAACAAACAAAGGTTTTCATAAACGGTCGGTTCAAAAATATTCCAAAAACAATAAAAACACATTTACCAAGCAGACCCTACAAAAATTAACAACAAGAGGAATGAGAGTAATGAGAAGAAAAAATTGGACAAATACAATAATTCGTGCCCATATCTACATGTTGCTATATTATTCTATAGGAAGCTAACAATAAGATAACAAATAATATAAAAATTATGTAAAATATTATAAGGTTTTATAATAATAACTATTATTAATTTTGAATTTGTTATACAAAAAACCCCAACACTCTCCATTCTGACACAGAAATCAATTCTGAGGTCGGTATCGTAAACCACAATATACAAACAGGATATGTATTTGGTTAGTGAGATTTAATTATTGTTAAGTGTACATTAAATAGTAGACGATATTTATCTGCAATATCTGTATAGTTAAGGTATTTAAGTGCAACTTAAGGTGACTTAAGATAACCATATGTTTGTGTTTATATTTTATATAGTAATCTTAATATTACAGATACTAAAATGGCAACAATTCATTCAATCTATGTAGGAAATACTACTTAGACATATCTTACACTATATAATGAGGCTTTAAAACGGCTCAAAAGTGAGCCGTCTAAGCCGTCATTATATCACGGTCCATTTACTTAAAAAAAATATTACGTAAAAAATTGTTTAAAAAGGTTTAAATTTGTCAACATAGGAAATCGAACTCAACCAAACAGGAAAACTACTTCCCACCTTAACCACATGAGTTAGAAGAGATATTTAACTATAATTGGATTTTTTTTTTTATCCGTTATTATACGTGCAAAGCATGTGTATTTACTAGTAATAATTAAGGGCGGAGCCAAGGGATAGTCAGTTCTCTATTACACTAAAAAATATTCTCAACTATAGGCACTCCAAACTACCCAACAACAAACTAGAGTGTGCATTTGGTAAGCTTAAGAATGACTTCTAGATTTATGATGAAAACGATTCTATTCCTTCGCCACCCAAGTAAACATTGTGCTGGCATGGGAAGCATATCTTTGAATGTAAATATTTTGTAATATCTCAAATTGTTGATCTCTCTTATAAGATATTGGCATTAGGGGATCCAAATCGAATAGTATATTGTGTTTTGCATAATTGCATACGCGAAGCCCAATGATTTTATGGTTGTTTATTTAGGCACGCTATGCCTAAAATGCTTCCCAAAATTATGAAAGAACTTTGAAGAAAGCAAGACATGGGTGACCAAATTGTGGCATGAATTAATCCAATGGCATTGATGCATAACTCTCTCTTGTTTATTTCATTTTACTGTTGTAATCATGTGCCAATGTTTTAACTCCGTATGTTTTGTAATAACTTATTGATGATACTACTACACTAGCAGCTTATTTTGGATTGTAATCATGTTTCAGGAATACTAATAGTTGGAGAAATCATTGCCATTACTCAACTCTCGTTACATAATAAAGGCACAACCAAAAATGTTATGGGACATCATAACTTTGGCAAACCTAGCATCAAGAACTGCCAAAATGATGTTTCATAATACTTTGTGTTTCATAATACATTATTGCACACAGGGCACAGGTCCCTTTTTGTTGCAGGTATGGATGAACAAAATAGGGTTCCTCCCAACTCTTTCGGCACACCAAAAAAAAAAAAAAACTCCCAAAATAAAAGGCAAATATTCATTTGGTACTAAGCACTAGTATTGCGAATAAGTGGACTATAGTCCATTCATATAATATTTGATAACAACCAGCATTATAAATGTCATCCGACTAACCCATAAATTCAGAAACCACACTAATTTACTTCATATAGTACACATATTACGATCTATCTACTTTTTAGTTATTTAGAAGCAAAATGCTTTACATATTTTCTATTCACTACTGGATCCCGGGATCAGCAAACACAAGGAATTCTTCGTCTATCCACGATAGAAGAAACATGTTGATCTTCATGTCAGACAGCTGCGCTCATTTTATTCATCAGGGGCATAGTCCTCTCCGAAATATTTATCTACCAGTCCATTTGCCATATTCCTCATCTCCTCGTTTTCATGAAACTGAAACCTTTCCATTGCATCGATTCCATCCTCCCTCTCTACAAGCTTCGGGCCTTCTCCATTGGGCATCCCCCTCATGACCTGCAATCAAAATTGCATTCCAAATAAGTATCCAATGCCTCAGCAACAAAAAAAGTGTTATGGCTTTCATTAAGCTAAATGTAGTCCATGTAAGAGAAACATGTAACAAGTCTATTCTTCAATTGCTAGTATGTATACTCAAAAAATGTCTATTAAGAAATAAAAATACTGTTTAGAACATATGCCATACTCTTAACACAGAGAACACAGAGGACAAATTTGAAGAGAATGATAAACAAAATATACAATATTTTCAACCAAAGTACTTGGTTAAAATGGAAATGCAGGAAAATGAAATCCAAGTGTATTGATTACTAGTGTGAAGATTTTGAATTTGGTGACAAACTCTTGGCCTTAACATCAAGTTTGGCAATAGGTATGAATGTATCATAGATACTAAAAGAAAATGATGAATACACTAAAGACTCTTCCCATCTTCATCTAGGTTCATGTCCACGTCTGACATAATCTTCTATTCATGATAATATATTAAAAGGTTTGACCCAAAATAAAGCATGAAAACAGTACCACAAGTGGAAAAAGAAGAAGAAGCCTACCGTCTAGATATTCACACCCTTTCATATTCACAGAAAACACATTTAAAATAGATATACACAACATACTAAGTCAAAAAGTGTAATTGCAGAAAATGATTACCAGAATGAAACTGATATATTCATGTAACCCTAGTAAAGGAAATGTGCCATACATAATGATAAACAAATAGGGACAATAAATCAAAATCATGAAACATGTGAAGCAATCCTCACAGAGGAAGGAAAAGGAAATAGAAATATGACTTTTCTTTTACCATCTCGAGGAATTGAAGTCCCACTCTAGCAGCCTCCATATCTGCAGACCTTACCAAACTTATAAAACCCAGGAGGCATCCATGGTTGACAAGTGCAACTAAGTGATGCAGAATTATGGTCGGTTGTCCAGCACCCTCTGCTGGGGAGACACAAAGATTGCCTAGAGCATATGCTGCTTCCTTTTTTATGTCAAATGGTGCAGTTAAGAGAAGATGTAAAAGTACAGGAATGGCCTCAGTGGAAAAAAATCAGCTCCTTTTGCTCAAATGATCCAGCTGCTTGGTTAGAAAGTACCCATGCAGCCTCCTAAGTCATTTTCAAGAGGTTTAATGAGAATACGTCGACAGTGTTTTCACAAGAAGAGCATATAATAAATTGGTACCTTTTTTAGGATTCGATGTTCACTTTTAAGGCACTTCACCAAAGCGGATATAACATGAACTGGAAATTACAAATGGTTAGAGCCGGAGTTGAGCATTAGGTGAAGCAAGATTTTCACGTCAAATAAGTAAAAAGCACATTCCAACCTGTTATACCGTGCCCCACAGTTATATAACTATCAGCAGCTACTAGATTACCTAAACTCCTAAGAACCTGCAAGGAACAAAAAAGTAATTTGTCAATTCAGTACAATTACTATACTACCATATAAAAAATACAAATGCATAGACAGAGGTCTAAGAATGAAGCAGATGCCAGGTCAGAGTCTGTGAGGGAGATAGGGGACAAGGTGGGGACTAGGGAGCAAAGAGGATGATATAAACAGGACAACTCCAATTCTAACAACTTCAATGTAGATGGAGCTGCTTGCCACTCATGCGGAGCTTAATAGTTGGGCTAGTTTGCAACTAAATATACCAGGAATTATCACAGTTTTGTAACTAAATATCATGAACTTTGTTTATTAGCAACTTACTACCATGAACTACTTTTGCAACTAAATAACCCGAACTATCGTTTATTTTGCAAAAGGATATGCCTAAAGACATTTTTGCCCTGCCCTTATGCATTAGCATGGAGGATGGTTGTAGACCGACTTTTGTGTGTGTGTGTGTGTGGGGTGGGTGGGGGGGGGGGGGGGGGGGGGGGGGGGGGGAGGGAATGCAGAAGCTGTGGTAACTATCAGATGGTGAACCAAAAACATGAGAAGACGACCCTTTCTCCCACAAATAAGAAATATTGTTTATACACACACACATAATACAAAAGTCGTGGTGTCATATTTGAACCAAAAACACGAGGGCAAAAAAGTAGAGGACGATTAGTGTTATACCAGTTAGTCACATGAAATACATCATAGGCAAAAGGTCACTCGTCCACAATAGATCACGATTAAATATTTGTACACATATTGTAGACATGAAACATGCAAGGTCAAGACAGACTGAACAATGTTATGCATTTTCACTTGATGACACCCGACAAGTAAGTCAAATTCAAGAATACAAATGTGAAGGGGGATGTTTGAGGGTTCACAGGACAACTTATGCCAATGGCATAAGATTAGGGTTGCAAATGAGCCAAGCCGTTCGCGAGCTGCTCGAAGCTCGGCTCGATAAAAGCTCGTTTGAGCTCGGTTCGTTTAGTAAACAAGCTGAGCTCAAGCTTCATTTCGAGCTCGTTATTAAACGAGCCAAGCTCAAGCTTAGAAGTACTCGGCTCGTTTGAGCTCGCAAGCTGGCTCGTTTATGAGCTTGTGAGCTAGCTCGTTTAGAAGCTCGTTTAGGAGCTTGTTTGTTCTTTGTTGAATTATATATATATATATATATATATATATATATATATATATATATATATATATATATATATTTGGAACCAGGTAAATTGTTTCTGAAATCGCTCCCACTGGGATTCGAACTCCTGACCACTCGGGTCGCATGCATCTAGGGCTGCAAATGAGCCAAGCCGTTTGCGAGCTGCTCGAAGCTCGGCTCGATAAAAGCTCGTTTGAGCTTGGTTCGTTTAGTAAACAAGCTGAGCTCAAGCTTCATTTTCGAGCTCGTTTAATAAACGAGCCAAGCTCAAGCTTAGGAGTACTCGGCTCGTTTGAGCTCGCGAGCTGGCTCGTTGATGAGCTTGCGAGCTGGCTCGTTTAGAAGCTCGTTTAGGAGCTTGTTTAGAGGCTCGTTTGTACTCTGTTGAATTCTAAATATATGTATATTTTTGTGCATTATACATTTATATGTCCTTTAATAATTGATATTAAGGAACTTTTTTAATTAAATTTTTATAAATAAATTGTTAATATTACAGGTACTTGAATTCAAACCTAACTAAATTGAAATCGAGCTCGTTAAGCTTGAAATCAATTTATTTATTTTGAGCTTGAAACTTGAAAACAAGCTTAACAAGCTTTATTTTGAGCTTATCAAGCTTGAATCAAGCTTGCTTATCAAGCCAAGCTCGAGCTCAAACCAAGCCAAGCTCAAGCTTAATATAAACAAGCTCGAGCCAAGCTCAAGCTCCAAAATAAAAAATTTATCAAGCTCGAGCTCGAGCTTGAGCTCGATTAATTCTAGTCAAGCCAAGCTCAAGCTTACAAAAGCTTGGCTCGGCTTGGCTCGTTTGCAGCCCTACATGCATCTCTTATATATATATATATATATATATATATATATATATATATATATATATATATATATATATATATATATATGTTTGTGTGCATTATATATTTATGTCTTTAATAATTGATATTATGGAACTTTTTTGATTAAGTTTTTATAAATAAATTGTTAATATTACAGGTACATAAATTCAAACCTAATTAATTGAAATCGAGCTCGTTAAGCTTGAAATAAAGTTGAGCGAACTTGAAATCAAGCTTAACGAGCTTGATTTTGAGCTTATCAAGCTTGTTTATCAAGCTTGAATCAAGCTTGCTTATCAAGCCAAGCTCGAGCTCAAACCAAGCCAAGCTCAAGCCTAATATAAACAAGCTCAAGGTCTAAAATAAAAAATTTATCAAGCTCGAGCTCGATTAATTCTAGTCAAGCCAAGCTCAAGCTTACAAAAGCTTGGCTCGGCTTGGCTTGTTTGCAGCCCTACATAAGATTACCATGATAGGAAGATTCAATTGATACAAAGGTAAACATATCAATTACGTCATATAAGGTTCTGGAGTATATAGCAACTGAGAATATGTTCAACAAGATACGCAAATGAACAGTAATAATGGTGACATATTAAAGCAGAAAAAGAAGTTCAGTTCCACTTGCATGGTAATTAAGCCATTACCGGTATGAGCAATTGCAAGCTCTCTGATGCTTCTAATCTTCCAACTAGAAGTTGACCAATATCAGCTTTTACCAACAAGCCAACTGCAGTTTCGGAAAGTGCTGAAAGATAAACAACCACCCACGCCACTTCAGTTGCCAACTCTTCATCCCTGTACATCATCCAGCCAGTAGTCATCTAACTCACTGTTGTAATACTTGCAGTCTATATGTCTGGACATTTCATGATTGGAAGCCACATTATGCAATTTGCATAGATTACAAATTCTAATTAGAGCAAACTGGTTTTTAGAGTAACTTATGATATCTACAAGCATCAGTTTACACTATAGTATGCTAGTAAAGTGAAAGTTCCTTTCAAATTTATTCTCTGCAGGAGAACTGTTGGATGAATTTTTCAAAAAGCCAAGTGCCCAAGGATCATCATTCATACATGTCCAAATTTCAAGAGGGAGAAACATTAAATTCTAACAGAAATTAACTGCGTGAAAAAGTACAGGTGAATATCAACTATCTTTTGTAGTACTACAGAACCTTGACATTGCTTTTATACAAATTTCTAGAAGAACATTACACAAATCCATGCATGAACTTTATTCAAATTTATAAAATTATCTCGAACACTTGCTAAATAGCTTATATAGTATTAGAGAACCTTGAGATAGCATTGATTTGATATGTCTCAGGTGATTTGAACATGCACCACGTAGACCAATATAGATTATAGGCACCAATTAGGGGTGATGAGATACTAGTTAAAGGAACTGCCAAAACTAAATGAACTTGGTTTGAATATGTAAGAAGGATAGTTTTTTTAATGTTAGAGAAGAGATGGTCGCAAGATACCTCTGAAGTTGAAAGTAAGATTCTACAAGACCGACCAACCATGATTTATGGATTAGAGTGTCGGACAATTAAAAAACATGTCCAGAAAGTTAGTTTACTTGAAATAAGAATGCTAAGATGGATGAGTGATGATACATTAAAGGATATGATAAGAAATGAGTGTATCCGTGGGATGTTAGAGGTGACACCAATTAAGGACAAGATGAAAAAAAATCGACATAGGTGATTTGGATATGTGCAACGCAGACCAATAGATACTCCTATAAGGAGGAGCGATAATACAGTAGTTAATTGAACCGCTAGGACTAGAGGTAGACCTAGACGAACATTGTTTGAAGTATTAAAGAAGGATATAATCTTGTTAGTGTTACAAAGGGCATGGCTCTTAACAAAGCAGAAAGAAAGAAGAGGATTCAAACAACCGACCCCTTAAATTTGGGATAAATGTTTTCTTGTTGTTGAAAAAAGAGATGATCCTTACCAGAGCTAAATGGAAGAAATGGAATCAAGTAGACTACCACAAAAAAATTGGGATAACTGCATTGCTCTTGTTGTTGATGTATTCTTTAATCTGTCCTTTAATGATGTTTCCTTTTTAGGATTGTGTGCCGATGTCAGTTTATCAGGTTTCTATCATGTTTCCTTGTTGCATATGATGATTGTATGTGATGCAGGAGAAAACACATGTATGGATTTGATTTACTTTTTAGTTTGGTTTGGCTTACTAGGATTTGGTTATTTGGGTTTGGTTTGGCTTGGATTTATTTTGGAGTAACTTTGTTTCAGACCACATAGGAAGTGTAGAATAGAAGTATCTTTCTTGCAGGGCATGGATTTACTCTGTAATGATGGGTATTAAATAAGAAAAATGAGAGCTTTCTCTTCTTTGATTGTGTGAAACAATGAAGATTAGATGTGAGATCCTAACTCTCAGGTGATGCCCAAGAGGTGTGAACTGTGAAGCCTAAAAAAATGTATATAGTCCTGAAGAAAAGTGTTAAGCCTCTACAGTGTCCTTTCACGAGAAATATCATCCTTGAAATTCTCTTTTCCTGAAAATCTGAACTCATTTTTGTTGTTCCCGTACCATTGTTACTGGAATTCGCTGTAGAGGATGCGTTCTGCAATTTCACAACGCATGTCCCGGAATGAGAAATGCCAGGGCACTGGAACATGGAAATCCACATTTCAGATCTTCCCTACAGCTGATAGAGGGTCTACACTTGGCTTTCAAGCTAAGCTCTAACTAAAATTTGACAACCTTTGCTCACAGACATCGCTGTGTCAGATGTATCCACCGTCTTCGACACCTCCTCAAGTGACGATTGAAGAGAATGTGTTGCTGGCAAGGGGAGGGGAAAATGTAGAAGGAAGCAGGAAGCTGGTGGTTGCCATGGGTGTCATGAAGAGGGAAGGAAATTGGGGAGAGAAGCGGGCTGTATATATAAAAGTATATAAGTGGGTTATTATTGCTTTCCAGCCTATTTGGGCTGCCCTGATTCAAACGTGCACAAACCCACATGGATGAAAAAGTTGGAAGATTTTTTGGCTATCTGCATTAAAGGTTTAAGAGACTATAACTTGCTACTTCCTTTTAGAAAGAAATTATCCCTAGGAATTGCTTGCAACTTATTAATCTTGTTTTAATTTTGAACTTTTTTATGATGATATATTATAGTACTTGATTAAGTTTGGATTTTTCACACACACACACACACACACACACACACACACACACATATATATTTGTTCCTTAAAAATGTTTCATGTACAGGATAAATGTAGTACGTTCCAAATAAGTGTTCCAATGAAGCTTACCCCTAATATTACCAGGACACGTACGGACCCGTGGTGTACCGTGAATCTAATTTACTCTATATTATTTTCAGAACTGTGAGTGCTAAGTAACTTTCGGAAGAAAAAATAATTAGCATGCAAGTGTTCTGAAAGCAAAAAAAACATCGTACGCCTTTTTCAGATGTCGTGCGATTGCATCAAGCACCCCATCAATCCTTATCAATTCTGTTGCCGCCTTAGGATCAGGTCCCTGAATAAATAATAAGAACTAATTAAGAACATTAAAATTAATTTGAATTATAACGCAAGGCCGCAAGAGGCCTTTGGAATCAATCAATACATATGAAGACATATACCAAAATGCGAATGAATTTAATAGTTGAACTAAGAGTTAATGACGCTACTGAAGTATGTACAATTTCTCCGCTGACATACAAGAGATCTGGGTTCATATCCCACAGAAAATATAGAATAATAAACAGGCTAGTATTAGTGTTCTCAACTTCAGAAAAGTTCAAGGTAGTTCAAGTTGATATCATCTATAATCCTACATTAGGTCAATAATATAATAAATAAACAAAAAGTTATATCACCTTGATAGATTTAGTTAGTTAAATTATAGGAAACTTCTTAGTTTATTCAGGTAAATGGACCAAGCTATTTGAGAGCTTGGCTCGAACTCGGCTCACCGAAAAGCTCGCGAACAGAGCCTTTTGAGCTTGAAAGCACGAGCTTGAGCCTAAAAATAGGCTTGTTAGGTAAACAAGCCCAAGCCCAAGAAAACGGTATTCTGCTCGTTGAACTTGCGAGCCGGCTTGTTGTACTTGTATATTTGTATAAAAGAAATATCTATATTTCCAACTTGGTAATCCTAAACACTTACAATTTGACATTACCTAACTTAGCTACACCTTCGGTTTGGGACAATGCTCACGAGCACATAAACAAGCTAAATGTAATCTTAAGCTTGCCTAAAATTCAAGCTATCGAGCTTTCTAATTTAAACGAGTCACTAGTGGAGCCATGCTCAAGCTCGCAAATATTATAGAGACCGAGCTCGAGCTAAGATATTAGGCTCGTCTTAACTAAGCTCAAACTTGAGCTCTTTTTCTTAGATAGCACGAGCCGAACAGAGGCATTCTCTCTCAAAGCTCAGCTCGGTAACACCCGTAGATTTGGGTAAGAATTGTGCAAGATACATACAGTGAGCAAGGCAAGAAGCCTCCTCTTGCATGATGAAATTGAACCACTTTTAATTTTTAAAGTCCACAATCAATCAAGCAGGATCTTCAAGTGGGGTGACAAGTATAAATCAGTCAAACTTTACATGCATATAAAAGATAATGTGATAGATATCATTATGTACTTGCACAAAACCCGTTGCAGTCAATTAACTTATATGTGACCGATATAAGAGAACTGAGTAACCCTGGACTTATTTAGAAAGGCCATATTATAGATATAAAAATAAGAAGACTGCCGTTATCTTTCTAGATATTAGTGAAATCAACTAGAAATGGATAGTGAATACTAGAATACTCAAAGTAACAAAAAAAGAAGTAGACAGTTTTACATTTTAATTCAAACATACGCGCAAGAAAACCAAATAGAACACTGTACATATTAAGGGAATATCTGATGGGAATCATGAGAAACTAATATCTAATATGAGTATGTGTGCACGGAATAAAATAAATATGGATAAAGCCCGTAATGTTCGATATGGTTATGGGGTTGTCAGAAAGACTTTTTGAGCAACCAACAGCCCAACTAATCAAAACATTTTCCTTTTCATGATGTTCCTGAAATGACTATCTAACTTACTAAGTTACCCCCATTGAAACAGTAAAAAGGATACACTTTGCTTGTGAAAAGCACTCCTTTAAGATATTAATGATACTGAAGCATGAAAAAGTAATCAGATTGTATGTAATAATATTACAGGTATGCTAGCAGATTTCAAATTGAGGCCACTTTCCTTCAGAATAATAGCTAGTTTAACCCTTTTATATGTAAACGTTGTTAGCCTTGCAATAATAAAAGTAATTGGTTTACCTTTGATAAATTCATATTGACTACCAGACTGCTACCAGCAGACAGTACACATAGATCTTTTATTTTTAATTGCAAAGAAATATGGTTTAGTCACTGAAGGAAAAAAAATTGAGAAGGAACTCCCAACCTTAATCAGATTTGACAAAGCCCAAGCAGCTGTCCTTGTTGTTGAGCCTTTATTAGACAGCATTAGCCGTGCAAGTGGTAACAATGCTCCTTGTGCCAGCAAAATATTTCTCATGTCCCCTCCCTCACCAGCAACATTTCCCAACGCCCACGCACATTGCTCAGCCACAGGCATAGAACTATTCTCTACCCAACGTAAACAAGTTAATAAGCAGTTATAGGTTTATATCGGTAAGTTTGTGACTCTTAAAGAGTAAATTATTAATCTTTAAACAGGCAAAGAATGTTTCATTGAAGTTTATATAACGAAAACAGACATTGACTTATACTTCTTACCATTGATGTATCCATGTAAGCCTTGGAACCAAAAGGCACTTAGGGTGCAAATCATTAGATTGTTTTATTCCGACTTATCTAGGTTATGATATAGGTGATCTGGCCTACTACCACCAAACTTTAACACATATATTATGAAGTAAATGAAAAATGGAAGATGATAGAAGATAATAGTCTGAACATGAAAATAGGTGAATAATACATAAAAGAAAACCAAAACAATTACTTTTGGGAAATACATAAGGTAACAAACCTCCAAGGTGAGCAATAAGTAAAGGTAGTGCCGGCAAAAGTGCATTTGTTTCTTCTGGTTCTCCAGCAGCTATGTTAGTAAGGCACCAAGCTGCCTCGAGCAACTGCAAAATCAATATAATAATGGAAGTTCTCAGATAATGTATGCCACAACTAGATATAGCTGAGACTATGAACAAAATTGGAATAAAGATGAAATATAAACATGGTGAACACTAATCAACCTTAATTTATGTACTAAAAGAGAGCAGTACAGATTTATTTCCATATATTGTTTAAATAAAAAGAATAATGTAAAAGCCTGGCCTTTATTTTCAGTATTCGTGATTATTTCTTATTAACTACTAGAGTACCACTCAGTATGTTGGGACCTGCTCATCTGGTGATCCGAAAGAAAGGCACTGCACAAGGACTGGAACAGCACCAGCTTGGAGAGCTACTTCAATAGGAGGTATCTCAGACCTAGATAACAAACGTCGCAAAGCACGGAGTGCCTCAACCTTCTTCTGTATAGCCCCCTTTCCTCTGAAAAAGAAAAGGGACATTGGAAATAATAAGATTAAGGATATTTTAAATAATGATAATTATAAGATAATGTGAACGGTAAGTACAATGGAACTATCAATATATTTAATAACTGGCTCAGAAGACTATCTGATGCAGTATGTTGCACAGACACAGAAAACGATGCCCGTTATCTGTATTCCCGTAACTTAGATAACTACTTATTTAGTCATTCTACCTATCTGAAAATGTCTGCATCCTGTTTTTTATCTGCGTCCGTATTCCTGTAACATAGCTGATACCTAAATCATTCTTTTCTCAATTATTCATGCACTCAACAAATTCTTTCACCCGAAATCAGAATGGATTCATACATATAGTCGGAAAACAACGAATAGAAAGAAAGAACAAAAATTGAACAATACCTTTCTTCAAAAAACAAAAAGGAAAAGGAAAATAAAGATGAAAACCTAACCGTTGCTCACTCTACCCGTGGGGTCTGGTTTTAAGAATAAGAAAGAGCTTCATGAAAATATCATGCAACAAAGTTTGGTCCTATTCATTGGGATTCCTCAAATATCCCATTCCAGAAATAGAAAGTAACTTCAAGGCTGAGCTTTTCGCTTTCCTGGAACCCTCAACCCATTCAGTTTTCCCTCCCTGATCAACTATACCCATTGGGATATGGCTTAAGAATAAGAAGTAGGAACCCTATGAAAATATCATGCAAGTTTGGTTCCTAGTCATCGGGATTCCACAACTATCCCATTCCAGAAATAGGAAGTAACTTCAAGGCTGAGCTTTTCACTTCGCCGGAACCCTCAATTCAATCAGCTTTCCCTTACTCTACCTCCACTGATAGTCTTCACCTTAGGGTTAATGCTTGTCTATGGGAAACTAGTTTTGAAGACCAACGATAGGCAATAACAGCGTTATTAAAGGCGTTGTCCAGGCGCGCCTAGGCATCCAAAAGGCGAGAGGGATGTTTCATCGCCTAATCCAAAGTCATGCGAGGTATCTTCTCTAGGCAATGCCTAGGCGAGAAAGGCCCCAAAGGCGAGATTAGGCAAATGGGTAATTAGGCAATCCTAGGCACACGCCTAGATGTGTTGGGTGTTTTATGCAGCTTTTTTGGACTTTGTTTGGATTTTATAAAAAGTTTTATGGGCTTGTTTAGGAAGAAGATATGGAGTAGGATGTAACATAAGAGGAAAAATGATGAACAAAATCTATCAATCAATAGGAAGGAAGATTTCATTTTCGATGATGATATTGGTGATAATGTTCAGGATTACCTCTTAGACTTAAGATGATGAAGATCAATGATGGGTGATTGAATAGGAAGAAAAAAGATTTGTCGAGTCATTTGGGAATGTGGCACATTGATTCGTTGATTATATGTTTGTTTTCCATTTGAACAATTTGTCTTCTAAATGACTTGTGCAATATTATTGTTTTTAAACTTAATGTTGTATTTTATAGACTATTTGTGACCTTGTTGAGTTACTTTGTTATTTTTCTATTGTTATTTTGTACAGTGTTCTAAAAATCGGCCTAGGCGCTAGGCGCCCGTCCACCGCACCGAAAACCCCCTAGGCGGTGGGCTAGGCGGCTAGGCGGGCCCTAGGCGCCCCTAGGCGGCGGGTTTTTTGAATTTTTTGAATTTTTTTTTGAATTTTTTTTGATTTTGTTTATTCTTAGTTGTATTTTGGATATTTGTTTGGGTTTTAAGATAGTATTTGGATTTTAGAACATTGAAATTTCAAATTTCAAATTTCAAAATTTCAAAAATTTCAAAAAAATAAAAAATTCTAGGCGGCCGCCTAGGCGGCCTAGGCGCTAGGCGGACCTCCGCGGCACCGAGTCCGCCTAGCGCTTTTTAGAACATTGATTTTGTATTGTTTTTAGTTTATTGTCTAAAAACTGAAGTTTAATGAGTTTTTTTGGGATATAGGACATATTTGGATAACGTAACATGAGCTACAAAAGTGATAAAATATGTTATGGAAAGGGAATTTGAGAAGATATCCATGTGATGCTTTTCTTCTCCGTGTGAGGCTAGGCACGCCTAGGCGCTCCTAGGCGATGAGGCGAGGCAACTCGCTTAGGAGTGCCTAGAGCTTTTTTAAAACACTGGGTAATAAAGGACAATGGAGAAAGTATGAACATACCAGCTACTTGAGAAACATTTTAGTAGTGCATGGATGCATCTATTCTCAGTAAGACAACAAGCACTAAGCTAGTAATTAATGGACATTTCCTAAAGGACATAGAACATGTTTCATAGCAAAAGATAGTGTCCATAAAATTCAAACACAGGATACATGACCATCACTCTTAACACTTATTTAGACACCTATATATGCTTCCGTCTTCATTTACATCAATAAAAAGCCTAAAATGAAGTGAGCTATAGACTTAGTTAGGCAAAGGTTATACTATATCACTTATTATGTCCATTATTTTATTATTTAAAATCATTCCGTACAGTAAAACGAGCGACCATACAAATAAATACACCTTGCTTTTTTCTTGACTCTGGATTTTGGAGCGCATACACAAGGGTATCTCCCAAATCAGAAAATGATGGTCACACAAATGTCGACAAATCATAGGCATGCCAATCCTAAGCTTTTTCCACACTTACACTATATTTGGGAACTTTGTGAGAGAGGGGAAGGAAAATTTGAGAGGAAGGAAAATAGAGAGGAAGGAAACTTAATTTTACCTTTCCTTATTTGGATGACAAAGAAGTAGGGAAAGAAAAGTAAAAAACTTCTTTTCTTTTTTTAGTTTGTGGGACATAGATAAAATTACTATTTAACGTTTGACTTTCTCAACATAGAAAAAGACAACAAATTAATTGTGGGGTAATTGGATAAATTTACCAAAATTCTCTCTTGTGTGTTCATTTTCCTCCCATTCTTGGGAGGAAATTTTTGGGTGGGACCTACATAAATTTTCCTCCCAAATTCCTCTCCTCCACTTTCCTTACCCCATTTCCCAACATCATAACTTTTGATTTTCCACCCATTTCCCTCAATTTTTTCCTTCCCCCCATTTTCCTCCCCTCCCAAACATAGCATTAGGAGAAGGAAATATGATCAGAAAGGAGAGGAATGACAGAATGTAAGAATATGTGTAGCCTACCACAAAATATCTTATCTCCTACACTGCAGAAGTACAGTTGATATTGGAATTCATGGGCTGAAATGGAAAAGCTTGGAAGGCCTGAAGAGAAGAACCAAAACGTGATTACCACTGCTATGAGTAATAAAAGTTCAAAAACATGGTTGGTTTCAGACCCTTCCTATGAGTATCAGAAAAGAGGGGGGGGGGGGGGGGGGGGGGGGGGGGGGGGGGGGGGGGGGTTTATAATTTATCGGCTGCAGTAGTTTCAGACCCTCCCATTCCAATTGGAAACTGCAAGAATGTTGTATTCATTTTGGATGATACTTAAAACCTTGAAAGATACCAAGTTGAAGTACAAAAATAATCATACTTCGCCAGTTCTCCCCAAAGGTGAAAGGGACAGAAACTTACACGACTCACCAAAGGCTTAAGCAAAGCAATGTGCCACAGTATGACCTGGAAACCTTCAGAAATTGCTTATACCATATTGTTTTCTTCTACTTTTGATAGGTAAGCCTAACTCAAGCTCTTTGGCCAGGATTAACATGCAATTACTCTATCAGATACTAGATTCTGCTATTAGATGTGTAAAGAAAATATCAAAGGAGGTTGAAGAGAGGAGATTTTCCAATCTTGCCTGGAAAGGTGTGAACATAATTAAATGAACAAGTCCTAGAATAAAATGAACGAGAGTTGTGCAGGAACCGAAATCACAATGACTAGCCCTCCAATTAAACAAATGGCAAAGAGGATTCACATGATAAATCCCTAACTGCTCAGTGCCCAGTAGATACTTGTGGACTGTGATGATGGTTTTTTTATGAGCCAACTTAAAAATAGAAAAACCTAGAGCACCAAATATACATGACAGAAAATATTGCTAGAGCTACTGATCTGCAAACCTCCCATAAGCAAATTACAGTAACCATGAGAATCTGTAAGAAAGATGACTTACTCGTAGAGAACAGCAGATTTTAGATTCTCAACTGTTTGTAAAGTTTGTGCATCCAATGCCGATTTCTCCTCATCAAGGATCATATCACCCTCTTCTGACACCTCATCATCGCCTGGTGCATGTCTGCACAGTCGCTTTGTCCGTATCAATATTTCTCTCCTATCCTTTCCCACTGTAACAGCATGTTGGCGCCGTCGTTGCACTGAGGTATTGTGGACTGATTTGAACAATATTCAAGTTATCTTTGTTGAAGAGTATATGAAAGATTTGTCTTCAAATTATATTTCAGATGTGGAATTCTACCTAAATCCCGTGGACAACCAATCACACTATAACACCCTTGTCGCATAAGGATTCACGATATGCAAGTGTACTTCGAGTCTTCGAGCAACTAGGAAACTAACAAACTCTGTGTTGAAATGAATAGCTGGCTTCTAGGAAGCACTGACACTCTGAAGATCGGTGTTGCATCCATGTTGCGTCGCGTTGGACACGTAAGAGACAGGACACGGGCACTCCAAGATACATAAGGACACGCCAAAATCAATATCGTGTCCGTGATGATGTGCCGGTAGCGTACGTGTCCGTGCAACATTTGCTGGCTACTATTCGGCATTTTGAAAATATTGGACATTTGAGTACGGCCTTCTATAAGCGGCGGTGTTCTCTAGCCTAGAATATATATACCACATCCATGTGTAGAGTGTAAGCTCTTCTAGGGAACTTTCAAAATGTCCATGACTGCCAGACAAGTGATACTGAAGGATTATCCAAGTCTCAGTGATACTCCTCCAAAGGATCATATCTAGCATTTGTGTATAGTGGGCGCAACGAATATGGCCCCTCATAACCATTTTCCTACGTTCCTACGCTGCACGGACACTGACACGACACGACACGGTAGGGACACGGCAACACGATACCTATTTTGGTGCGTCCTAGTGTATTTTGGAGTGTCCGTGGTGTGTCCAATACGTATCTGACACAACACGGCCCAGATTTTTGGAGTCTAGAACTATTCGGAACCTGGCAACTACGCAAACACGACCTAAATAATCTCTTTCTCCTTGAAAGCAAGCTATGCCGCACGGACACGAGGATACGACACGGAACGACCGCGCCTACTTTGGGCACGGTGAGCTCCGGGGTGTCCGTGCCGCGTGCGGACACGGACACCGCAAGGGAAATCGAGAGAAAGAAATGGGGGAAAGGAAGTAAAGGAGGAGGACGGATTGATAGGTTGGTGTACCTGAAGACTTGATGGAGACTCTCTTGCCGTCCGCCATTTTTTCCACCTCCGCCGCCTCCGGGTGTTCCGAGTGAGATTGATATCAGAAATACACTGTGTGGGCTGGGCTCCCAAACTTCAATCCTAATCCGTTTCAAATCTATATAGTATATATATTTAGTATTATCTTATCTTATCTTACACTATATAATGAGGCTTCAAAACGGCTCAAAAGTGAGCCGTCTAAGCCGTCATATCACGGTCCATTTTAGTTTTTAAAAAAATAAATTATGTAAAAAATATTAAAAATAGTTTAAATTTGTCAAAATAGAAAATCGAACTCAACCAAACAAGAAAAATACCTCACACCTTAACCACATGAGTTAGAAAGATATTTGATTTCACACCTTAACCATTAGAAGAGATATTTGATTATAATTGGATAATATTCTTCTATCCGTTATTATACGTGCAAAGCACGTGCATTTACTAGTATATAGAGAGAGAGAGAGAAAAATTCAGATTTACGGTGAATCTTTTCTTTCTAAATATGTTCTTGCATATATTTAGGCCATCTCCAATGAGGAGTTCTAAAATGGATTTCTATCACTTTGTAAAAAATTATATCCTATCTGGTAGAGTTTCTATATAGAAATTGTGCACGTACAAAAGCACTCTCCAATTTATCTTCATTTCTATTCTAAGTGACAACAAATGAAATGATCAATTTAATGGTGCGGAGGCCAATATTAATTGGTATGAGATGAAAATTTTATATGAGAAATTCTCCATTCTACATCACCGCCACATAGGATAGAAACTATTACAGAAATTTTTATTGGAAGGTGATTTTTTTCTTTCACTAAAGTAGATTTCCACGATAGAAATAGGGGAGATAGAACTCCCATTGGAGATGGCCTTACTGACTAAAATTATTTATTAAAGTTAATAAAGTCAGTTAGGCAATGACACAAACTATTATTTTATCTTCCTAAATACTCTTACATATTAAATAATATATACGTAATAATATAATAACAAATTTAGAATAGTTAAGGGAGTGTTTTTTAGTCTTTTAAGTAGTCCTACTAAATATTAGAATAATTACAACAGTTGTCTTTTAGTCTTTATATACTAGTTTGATTAATTTGCACTTTAAAACCTTTCAACTTATCACACTTTTGCACCTGATACCATATTATTATTTTTTATTTGCACTATGCTACTCATTACTCTACATGAAAGCCATAATTTTGTTCTCCTTTGCATCTTGATACAACGTATCTAATATATGTCTGATTGATTCATCTATTTCGATCGATTATAAGCTCATGCTAATTAGCACTAGACTAACGGTTGACGGTAGCTTAGTACCCTCCATTCTCTTTCACGTTAGGTATTTACTTACGGTACGGTTCTCTTTGCTTGCTAATTCGAGATGTTAAAATATTTTTGGGCTAATTAGTGCTTAGACCCTTAATTTTATATCAATTTAGAATTTAAGTTCTAACATGTCCAATTAAAAAATTTAGGCCCTTAATATTTAGGGTTATTTAATAATAGGGTCTTACAAAATAGTTGATATTAGAGTTTGGATCTCCAAATTGTCCGACGTTAGTATTAGAGTCTCAAATTACTATTCACGTAGGTTAGTTAACAGTGATTTGGAGACCCAAACTCTTAAGGCCGGACAATTTGAAAATCCAAACCCTAATGTCACATATTATATGACACTCTATTACTAAATAACCCTAATTTTTTTTTTTTTCCATTATAACATGAATATGAGTAAATGGTAACAACTAATACAAGCTAGAAATAAGGGTATAATGAAAAAGAAAAAAAAATTCAGTCCAAACTTTT
The DNA here is from genome assembly GCA_029216955.1 of Iris pallida. Classification (NCBI taxonomy): domain Eukaryota; kingdom Viridiplantae; phylum Streptophyta; class Magnoliopsida; order Asparagales; family Iridaceae; genus Iris; species Iris pallida. The sequence goes on from JANAVB010032220.1 coordinate 8,524,737, forward strand.
CAATTTGACATTTTAGAACTAAGCTGGTATAAAATCCAGGATCTAAACTCTAAATAGCCCTACTTTTTTTTTTAAGCTTTTACAACCCTCAGTAGGTTTATTTAGTAATATTTGAGTTTAGGTTTCATCTTGTTCCTAATTAGGGAAGGTTCTCTGTGCTGATTAGAAAACATTCACTTTAAAACTGGGAGAGCAATAGTTTTTTTTCTTCATCATCAATTTCCATGATTCCATCTCCAGAGTGGGAGCTTACTTCAGCATGAATCTGGACGTTGATTTTCCCTCCTTTTTAAGTTTGATCACGACGCATTGAGGTCATGAGTTTGAATCTTGATGATGCAAACGCAACTAAATTAGGGTTTGTAGAGTCTAGTGAAATGGGATGGAGGAGGCAATTAGGGTTTCATTAAGGAAGATTATGGCTTCTGAAGGAGCTTGATGGTCTTCATGTCTTTGTTGGAGAAACTAGAGCAAGCAGAGGGTCTTGAGATTCTCAGTTCCCTGTGCACTTCAACCTGATGAATCGAGAAATAATATAAGGTAAATTATGAACCATTTTACTCTATCCAGCTTGACACTGAAGGAGTAGATCATTCACCAAAACCTGAGGGTACAGGAAAACACTAAATTTTGCTGATCAATAACTTAACTACTTTTATTTGGTTTTGAAAATTGACATCAATTGCTTCCCATCCTTCCAGACCATTATATGAACAGTTAGCTTAAATTCCTCCAACCAAGTTATCTCAGCTGTCGAACAGTAAATCAGTGCATGCCTTCCGCCATCTTGAACAGCTCGCGACCTACAATTATTCTTCTGATTTCACTGGTCCCAGCACCGATCTCGTACAGTTTTGCATCTCTCAGAAGCCTGCCGGTTGGGTACTCGTTTACGTAACCATTGCCACCAAGGCATTGGATAGCCTGCAAGATCAGATAGTTAAAACTATATTATAAACAATCTCGTAAACTTCTTGGACATAAGTTCCAACTGTTTATTTAACTTGTAACCATGCCGATCCCCCTTAACAATTGCAGTTCTTTTATGTGTTACTTCATAAGTTGCAACACAACTAAAGAAAATGTTAAGCTGCTTTACAATCTATATCGACAGGACTGCTTGCATACAACATAAAAGTGGATATCACAGCTTTCATAGATAGACACTCCTTACTTTGGATAAACACCAACTACTGAGTTGATTTTAGGAGGCTAAGGCTAACATAAAAGGATGGACGGTTGAATGGAATAATAATGTAAACTAGGGAGATATATGCTATTATGAATGTGTGCATCAACACGAAAAAGTGCACTAGTGTTAACTTGAGGTTTAAACTAATTCGGAAGAGAATTCTCATATCAGCGGGTTGATTCAAAACAAATGTGTATAGTTATTCCAAGTGTTACCAAATTTGATTTGATTTATGGTTAGAAGGGAGGGCATTTTACCTTGTTCGAAATACATAGGGGTAGGCTTCTTCAATTTAGGGGCTGTTTGGTAAACAAGAAGTGAATTTGGATTTAGACTTTCAAGGAGGAAAGAAGGATTGGAATCCATGTATTTTCTTGTCCCCATAGTAGGAAACAAGGGTGTTTGGTTGAGATAGGAAGTGGAAAGTGGGAAGTTAAATAATATGTTATAATAAAAAAACATATACGATAATTAGTCTATAGTAATTCACTTTTTAGTCTGTGGTCCTCTTTTCTCTAGAAAAAAAAATGGAAGACCACTGCGCTGCCGACCCTTCCACAAGCTCCCCACTGTCGACGACACCGTCGCCGACCCTTCCGCAACCTCATCACCGTCGACGACCCAACTGACCCCCTGCTCCCTCTTCCCTCCACGACCTCTCCACCGTTAATGACTCCGCCGCCGACCCTTCCGCAACCTTGTCACCGACGACGACCCAACCGACCCCCTGCTCCCTCTTCCCTCCGCGATCTCTCCACCGCCGCCGGCCCCTCCGCGACCTCACCATCGCCGATGACCTAGCCGACCCTCTGCTCCCTCTTCCCTCCGCGGCCTCTCCACCGTCGATGACTCCACCGCCGACCCCTCCGCAACCTCGCCATTGCCGATGACCCAGCCGACCCTCTGCTCCCTCTTCTCCTCCTCCATCTGCTAGCGAGCGCACTTCCAACCCACATCCTCTTTTTTCAAGAGGATGTGGAAAAACATAATTTGGAAGATTTTGAAGGGGACAGGAACTGCAATCCCAAATCCTGTCCCCATAATCCTGATGAACCAAACAAGAACATTTGTGGATTTGTATCCACTTTCCAGTGGAAGTAGAAATCCGGCTTCTTTTCCTCGTTACCAAACAGTCCCTTACTTGGGTCAATTTGGTAAGTATTACATACAAAATCAAAGGGCGAAAAGGAAACACAGGAGGATCGAACTCTTGAAGACTTGTATTTTAAGTGAGACTTTAGTACAACTTTTTCTCACAAATTCCTTCCTCCGGACCCACTGGTTATCCCCGGCATTTGGAAACTTTAGGTATCCCAACTTCTGCTCATCTATTTTATGAGAGATGCTAATCATTTGGTTATCCCCAAATTTCAGAAGAAACAACCAAGTTTTCTTGATGTATCGGATTGGAACAGAGGAAAAGTTGGCTGAATTTGTTAGATTTCTCCTTATTTATTCTTTATGCTTCTCTTTCATTTCTTGCAAGTATTTGTTTGTCTCCTACGATCACTTATCTCTTACCAATTGATCTATCTTTTCATGTTCTGGATAGAAAATGTACCACAAATCAGGCACACCAAAAAGAACATGTTGGGAAAGAAACGCGGAAACCTTTCTCTAAACTAGAGAGTACCTGCGAGAGAACCGAGCAAACAACGCACGAACCAAAACACCAAAAAACAAACCACGCAGACAGAGAATTTTTGACGTGGAAAACCCTTGCGGGAAAAACCACGGGACGATCGAAGTCCAACCCTGAGAAGCCTCCACTAATGAAATAGAAGAATTACACCCTCTACAAACTTCTCCCGATCCAAATCGAATTCCCACAACACTTGGAAGCAAGAACAATGATTACAAGGCTACGAAGAACAAGAACGACGAGTAGAGATTACCCGAATCCGATTCTCCTTCGAAAAAGACCTTCAATCCTCCGTCTTATCTTCCAAAGTTGTAATAGCACTCTTGCCTCCTTCCTCTCTCTCTTTTCTTGTGTTGTCTACGATAATTAGGGTTAGGAATAACCTAATATTAACTCCCCTAATCCACAGCAAAATCTGGACCATCATATATGATCCAACGGTGAGAAATCATCCTAAAAATCCGCTCAGCCCCGACACACAGAGTTCGGCCAGAACTCTGTGTTCTCCTTCCAGCAAGGTTCTGGAACAGGGAAGCAGAGTTCGGCCAGAACTCTCCCCTGGGGCAGAGTTCGGCCTGAACTCTCCCCCCTTCCTTCCAGCAGCTCCTCTGGCAGCTCTCGAGTGTCTCCGTCGACTCCGACTGGCCTCGTCACCTCCCCGAGCTTCTCTGACACACAGACGGCGCTCGTCGCACTCCGGGGTCTTCTCCACATAGGTTGGGAACCCCACCCACCCCAACAAATCTTCCCCTTCACAACTATGTGGAGGAAGTCGTCATCCCGACGATCTGCCTGCAGTACTCAAACTTTTCCCTCGGTAGAACCTTCGTGAGCATGTCCGCTCCATTGTCATCAGTATGAACCTTCTCAAGTTCCGCGTCCTTCTTCTCAACCACATCCCGTATCCAATGATACCGAGTCTCGATGTGTTTGGACCGGCTATGAAACGTCTGATTCCTCACAAGGTGAATAGCACTCTGACCGTCGCAAAGCAAAATATACTGCTCTTGCTTCAGTCCCATTTCCTGCAGCAGCTTCTTCATCCACAACAACTCCTTGCAAGCCTCCGTCGCCGCAATGTACTCTGCCTCTGTCGTCGACAAGGCAACACACTTCTGCAACCGCGACTGCCACGACACCGCTCCTCCCGCAAACATCATCACGTAGCCCGAAGTCGATCGCCTCGTGTCTACATCTCCAGCCATATCAGCGTCGGTATACCCAACCAGCTTCGGCTCGTCACCACCAAAGGAAAGTCTCCAACCAGCAGTGCCCTGAAGATATCGTAGAATCCACTTGACCGCACTCCAATGTACCTTTCCAGGATTTGAAAGATACCTGCTAACCGTACCAACTGCATGAGCAATATCTGGCCTCGTACACACCATGGCATACATAAGGCTTCCCACAGCTGAGGCATATGGAACCCGCTCCATATCTTCCTTTTCGTCCTCAGTAGATGGACACTGCTCCTCAGTGAGCTTAAAGTGAGCCGCAAGGGGACAACTCACTTTCTTCGATCCGTCCATCCCGAAACGCTGAAGTACCCGGTGAATGTACTTCTTTTGGGACAACTGTAGCAACTTGGACTCTCTCTCTCGGCTGATCTCCATCTCAAGAATAGTCTTCGCTGCGCCCAAATCCTTCATAGAGAAGGCCGCGCCCAGTTGGCGCTTCAGCTCCGCTATCCTAGTGGCATTCCGACCCACTAATAGCATATCATCAACATAGAGCAATAAAATGATGAAATCATCCTCGGCAAAATACCTCACAAATGCACAATGGTCCGACGTCGTCCGTGCATAACCATGCTCCCCCATAAACGACTCGAACTTCCTGTACCACTGCCTCGGAGCCTGCTTCAGACCATACAAGCTCTTCCTCAACCGGCAGACCAAATGTGACTTGCCTTTCTCACAGAATCCCTCTGGCTGCTCCATGTACAACTCCTCCTCAAGATCACCGTGGAGGAATGCCGTCTTCACATCCATTTGCTCGACCTCCAAGTCGAGACTGGCTGCTAATGCTAGCACCACCAAAATAGACGAATGCTTGACGACAGACGAAAAGATTTCATCATAATCCACGTCTTTCCGCTGACCGTAGCCTTTAACTACCAGCCTCGCATTGTATCGAGGGCGAGTAACATCATCCGTCTGCTTCACTCTAAACACCCATCGATTCTTCAAAGTCTTCTTGACCTTTGGCAACCGCACCAGCTCATAAGTGGAATTAGTGTGCAAGGAACTCATCTCCTCCTGCATGGCCTCCATCAACTCCTGCCTGTGTTCGTCTTCCATAGCCTCTACAAAGCTTTCGGGCTCTCCCCCGTCAGTCAATAGCACATACTCATCCGGTGAGTATCTCGTAGATGGTCGACGATCTCTGTCGCTCCTTTTCAGTGGAGCCACTGGTGCTGGCTGTATACCAACAGCCTCCTCCCCATCAGGAACTACCTCTCCGGCATGCTCATCCTCCTGAGGGACACCCTGACCACCATCAGCAGGCTGATGATCAAGGTTGGGAGCTACTCCATGTAATGGCTCCCCCATAACTGGATCCTCTGCGACGTCCTCTGGAAACTGCTCGAAGCGAAATGACTCTAACTCAGGCAATTCCTCAGCCTCAGAAGGCGTCTCGGAATCCTGAGTGTTGGTCATGGTCTGATCCTCGACGAACACCACGTACCTGCTTCTGCAGAGCTTTCTTCCCACCGGGTCGTAGAGTCTATAGCCAAACTCATCCCGACCGTAGCCGACAAAGACGCATCGCCTCGTCTTTGGCTCAAGTTTGGTCCTCTCGTCCTTCGGTACATGCACGAAGGCCTTACAGCCAAACACTCGCAGGTGATTGTATGACGGCTCTTTGCCGTACCATACTTTGTCAGGCACATCACCCTGCAAAGGAGCACTAGGAGACAAATTAATAACATAAGCAGCTGTGAGAAGAGCCTCACCCCAATAACTGCCCGGCAAGTTTGCTTCTGACAGCAAACACCGCACCCTCTCCATCAGTGTCCTGTTCATGCGCTCCGCTACACCATTGAGCTGAGGTGTCTTGGGCGGAGTCTTCTGGTGTCGTATCCCTTGCTCTCTGCAATACGCATCAAAGGGACCAATGTATTCGCCGCCATTGTCGGACCGAACACACAATAACTTCTTACCCGTCTCTCTTTCAACAGAGGCCTGAAACTCTTTGAAAGTAGGCAGCACCTGATCCTTGGTCTTTAAGGCATAGACCCAAACCTTCCTGCAACAGTCATCAATAAAAGTTACAAAGTAAGATGCACCACCAATAGATTTTACCTTCATAGGACCGCAGACATCCGAGTGAATCAACTCGAGCAACGTCGGCTTCCTTGAACTTGGGTGACTTTACAAAGACACCCTATTTTTCTTTCCAGCTAAGCAGTGCGTGCACTTCTCCAACTTTGTAGACTTGAGCCCTGGAATCATCTTCCTGTTCACCAAGTAGCTCATCCCCTTCTCGCTGATATGGCCGAGCCGCCTGTGCCACAACTCGGTAGACGCATCACTGACTGCGTTCACCTCATGTGCCCCCTGTGCGCTCCCCTCCATATAGTAGAGACCGGACTTCTTGCTTCCTCTGGCAATCACCATCGAACCCCTGGAAAGCTTCCACTGACTATTCCCGAAGAGACCGAAGAATCCCTCGTCATCCAACCTTCCAATCGACACCAGGTTGAAACGGATATCAGGGACATGACGAACATCTTTGAGAACAAGAACCGCACCTGTCTTCGTTCTCAAATACACATCTCCAACGGCAACCGCCTTCGACACATCTCCATTGCCCATCTTCAACACTCCACAGTCGCCTGTTGTGTAAGTGGCAAATAGTGCCCTGTTGTGAGATACATGTGCTGAAGCCCCTGAGTCCACCAGCCAAGAATTGTCATCGCAGGCGAGGTTTGTGATAACCTCATCACCTACGACGATCACATCGCCTCCATGCATCGAGGCCGCCGCTGTAGTGTTCTCTTCTTGCTTCCCCTTGTCGCCCTTCTTCTCTCTCTTCCAAGCGAAACAGTTCCGCTTGATGTGGCCTTTCTTACCACAATGGTAACACTCTGAGTCCTCGTAACGACCCTTGGACTTCCCACTGCTCTTGTTTCTGCCACCACCTGGACCCCTGCTTTTGCCCCTTCCGCGGCTCTCTGAAACCAATGCCTCTGAGTGATGGGATGTAGATGAAGTGCCCTGAGAACGTCTCCGCATCTCTTCATTCAGCACCCCGCTCTTGGCAAACTCCAGACTGACCACGCTCTCTGGAGCAGAAGCGATCATAGATACTCGTACGGTCTCCCACGAGTCTGGCAATGTACACAGCAGCCATAGTCCCTGAACTTCGTCGTCGAACTTGACTCCCATTGAAGACAGCTGGTCAACCACACCCTGGAAATCACTCAAGTGATCCGTAATAGACGTCCCATCTTTGTACCGCAGACCCATCATCGTCCGGATCAGGAACAACTTGTTTACCCCGGTCTTCTTCGCGTACAGAGATTCCATCTTATCCCATAACGTCTTCGCGTGCTCAATATTGGCAACGTGGTTGTACACGTTCTCGTCAACGAACTGCCTGATATATTCGTACACCTGTATATGCTCGAATTTTCAGTCCTCCTCGGATTTATCACTGGACTTCTCGGATGCAAATACGGGCAGATGCAGCTTCTTGACGAACAACAAATCTTTTATCTTGCTCCGCCAATAGTGATAGTTGGTGCCGTTCAGGTTCACCATGCGCATCGGCTTCGCGTCCATCTCTCCTCTCTAGTTTCTGTCAACTCCTGACACCCTTCTGAATTCCAGAACCTGGCTCTGATACCACTTTGTTGGGAAAGAAACGCGAAAATCTTTCCCCAAACTAGAGAGTACCTGCGAGAGAACCGAGCAAACAACGCACGAACCAAAACACCAAAAAACAAACCACGCAGACACAGAGAATTTTTGACGTGAAAAACCCTTGCAAAAAAAACCACGGGACGATCGGAATCCAACCCTGAGAAGCCTCCACTAATGAAATAGAAGAACTACACCCTCTACAAACTTCTCCCGATCCAAATCGGATCCCCACAACACTTGGAAGCAAGAACAATGATTACAAGGCTACGAAGAACAAGAACGACGAGTAGAGATTATCCGAATCCGATTCTCCTTCGAAAAAGACCTTCAATCCTCCGTCTTCTCTTCCAAAGTTGTAATAGCACTCTTGCCTCCACCCTCTCTTTTCTTGTGTTGTCTACAATGATTAGGGTTAGGAATAACCTAATATTAACTCCCCTAATCCGCAGCAAAATCTGGACCATCAGATATGATCCAACGGTGAGAAATCACCCTAAAAATCCGCTCAGCCCCGACACACAGAGTTCGGCCAGAACTCTGTGTTCTCCTTCCAGCAAGGTTCTGGAACAGGGAGGCAGAGTTCGGCCAGAACTCTCCCTTGGGGCAGAGTTCGGCCTGAACTCTCCCCCCTTCCTTCCAGCAGCTCCTCTGGCAGCTCCCGAGTGTCTCCGTCGACTCCGACTGGCCTCGTCACCTCCCCGAGCTTCTCTGACACACAGACGACGCTCGTCGCACTCCGGGGTCTTCTCCACATAGGTTGGGAACCCCACCCACTCCAACAGAACATAGTTCTTGAAGAGTGTCACAAATTAGTATCACTTGTTCTTGCTCTACATTAATCCTAATAATCAAAGTCAAGGTAACAACAAACAGTTGTCCCATTTACATTTAACAAAAGTAATTATGAACTCTGCTTAACATCAGGAAGAAATATATCTCAAGAATCGAGGAGGATAAACGGATTAAAAAAAGGGTGTAATATGGATCTATATTTGATTGAAGTGATTTACAAACCTGGAGAGCAACTTGTGTGGCCTTTTCAGCAGCAAAAAGTATGACCCCAGCACAGTCCTACACAATAAGCATTTATGCAACAAACTTGTAAGAGTCAGAACGTCGACATGGTAACACAGTCATAAGAGAACCCGAAAGTGGCAAGGACAAGCAAAATGCAGGGATGACATGACTGTTCTTATCTTGAGATGATTGATCCCTTGTACGGTAGGAAGCTACCTTTGAGTGCAACAGATTATTGAAAACAACACAGAGCAATTTTATCTTTTGCAGATAACTAATATTGTGTGATTTCAAGACACTAACACCAGTATGTGGAGCTTATATAAACAACTTCAAATATATAAAAAAAATCTTTAGCTAGAATTTTTAGCATCAGTATGTTTAGGACTGTTTGTTAACTCCTATAGACAAATGAAATTTGACTTGAAAGTAACACAATTTGGCACAGGTCACATTTGCATGAAGAAAAGTGTCACAAAGTTATGTAATTTGACAAACAATTAAGTCATGAAATAGGGTTCAAATAAAAGAGAATTGTAAAAAGAGGCTCTTCAAACAACAGTTTTAAAAGTTGAACTAAAGAAAGGAGTATGGTAGCAAAGAAAAGTTCAGGACCCATAGAGACGCATTCTTTTGTTTTTTATCCTTTGAATAAGGAATATATTTCAAACTATATTAAGCAACAATTTCCAAACGCTTTGTCTGATGGAACTTTTTGAATTTAGATTGATATTAGTTGAAGCAAGGTGAGGTAGTATCTTTAGGTTGAAGAGTGTAGAGAAGTCTATCTCTCTCCCCAGTGTCTAATATTGTTTATTAAAAAAAAATCATGCTATACAATGGCATGTGACCTTTTACATTCTATAGTAAAGTGTCTAATATTGTTTATATTAATCAAATTCTCTAACCATTAAATTCATTTCTATTACTTTTCGTTTTCCTGCTATCTAATTAATCTAGCACTTGGAATCACATGGGGCGCATGGGACACATGCAAGGTTCTAATTAATTCATCACTTAGGATCACATGGGAATGTATAAGCACATGAAGTTTATGGAGTCCCACGCAACATAGGTGCATTTATTACAAGCTAATTCACATATAAAAAACAAACTTTTAAAACTGATTCGATAAAGTTGCATTAGTAACATGCAACAATTTTTTTATTGTCGCATACAAACCAACATAAAACTTGACCATCATTTATTCTCCAGAAGTTGCATTGATCTAAAAAGCCAGACTCTGGTCTGTTGATAGCAATAGCAATAAATTAAAAAAAATCAAATTACCATGACTCACGTATCATTGCTGTTCAAGGGATAAAAAGAAGGAAAATATGATCTACTTCTGTACCTTTGGCTCAACTTTTCCATTGTCGCAATCTCTAGCAACAGAATACACGAAAGCTCTGAAACAATGAAGTTCCTTAGAGATTGTTGAAGAAATTTGCAGGTAATATGGGTCGAAAAGAGTTCTTTCTTACCTTGATGACTGTAAGGAAGTATACATGTCAGCCAACTTTCCCTGAACACAAATGTTAATTCAGTTAGGCACAAAAATCAAGAAAATTCTCAGATCATACCACTCACTCTCGTACATCGTGCGTCAGAAATATTTGTCGTTGCTACGTTTTGAATCCTAAAAAAATCATTTGGTCCCCAAGTTGTTCAACTACACCAAACAGTAAGGACGGTTCCTAAGAGAAATGAGTTCGACAAGAGAAGGGCCTCACATGGTTCCACACACAGTATGTGCTACGCAGAGTTAGTTCTGGGGCAGCGGCCCTGGTCTGAAATTTTTTTGGGGCGTATATTGTAATTAGTATACCCAAAATTAGTTGAGGGGTACTTTGGGGATTTTGTCTACTACTTACTCTAAAGGTAGTTGTGAGTTTCTAGGAGGCTTATAAATAGCTGCCATCTAATCATCTTCAATTACCCATCATCTGAAAATAATGAAGAAGAAAACAATCTCCTGCTCGTGGTTTTTCCCGATTTGGTCCACGTAAATTCTTGTCATTGTGTTTTCATTCTTGTCGTTTTTTCGTATTTATCTCGATTATCGCAACATTTTTCCTGTTTGCTAAAGCATCATAATACAAGAGTTATCCCACAAGATTGGGGCTGACTATTGAGCACTATTCAACATTGAGAAATCTGATAAAAGAAATTGACAATTTTTTATTTGACTATATGTCAACAAGGCTGATACTCTGATTTGTGGAAACTGCAAGCCAAGGAAGCTATAGGAAAGAGAGGAATCATCATAAAACCTTACAGGCAAGTTGCCTTCTAGGTAGACCGCTCTCTTTGGACTTGCAGTTTAAGTTTATGCACAGAGAGTTAACTTCAAAACACATACCTGTATTAATTGAAATTCTCCAATTGGTCGTCCAAATTGTTCTCGTTGCCGAACATATGGAAGAACAACATCAAGGCATGCTTGCATAAGACCCACAGGGCCAGCAGCCAAAACAAGCCTTTCCAAATCTAGTCCTGACATCAGGACATAAACACCTGAAACAAGGAAAAGATAGAAGACAACTTCAGTTAAATATCAGACAGGGAACATGGACATATGAAAAATAATAGTACAGTCCGAGTATTATGAGATAACTAAAATATTCTGCAAAAAGGACAGAAGATGAAGTTACATGATTAAAAGTAAAGGAATAATAATCTCATATCATTCAGTCCTGTGAATAGTCTTAACGAATACTTGCGGAATGTAGTTCCCTTTACGACGAATAAACAAAGAATTCACAAGCAAAATCAAGAACACAAGATATAACATGGTTTGGACTAAGATTGGCCTACGTCCAAGGGGAGAATTACTTTATTACATCAAGAGAAAACTTTATAAAAGTTCATACAAGAATACCGTATCGCACGAACCCTCCCTTATGAGATCTCCAACAACCTCTCTTCCTTCTTCTCTCCATTCCCATAATTTCCTTAGGGCTTCCTCCAACGAACAAGCCTATCCTTATTTTTCCTCAAGCGCACCTATTTAGGGTTTGGAAAACCCTGATATAGGCTCTCCTAAACTTTCCAAAGTCAGGAACAATCCAAACCGTCGAAAAACACTTTAAATGTGACCCGATTACTGAAATCCGCCTGAATCAGAATTCCGGATGGGCTACCAGTATGCCGCCGGTATGCCAATTCCAGTGTGCACTTGTGCGCATTGTGGATTGGAAAACCCGGTATACGTGTTTGGGGAACCGGTATGCCAGTTGCTAGTGCGCACTGTTTCTTTGTGTCTTCAACTCCTTGTTGAACACGAGCCACTCTCAACAAATAACAAAGGTACATAGATTGAGTAAACCAAAACGACTAAAATAATCAGATTTTACAAGCAACTGTTCTTAGAAATTACTTCTATTTGGTTGTCTAGCTTATTGCTCAGACAAGTGCATTTCCCCATAATAGAATTCTCATCTTTCCCCTTCTCTAGAATCTTCATTACGCTAGGAATATCTTGGACCTTCATTACATGACCTGTGTGACCGTTAAGATTGGGTTTCTTTAGCATAAGTAGTTTTCTGGGTTTTGCAGCAACCCTCTATTTCAGAGAAATGTTCTAGAGCAGGAAGTTGACATCAAACAAAGAGTTTATGTATAAAGGTCAAACTCTCAAGAAATGATCATATTGATTCTGTCTTGATGGGGAAAGCTCAAACGACAAAAGATCATGAGAAAATAAAAAATACTATGGGCTTAAAATATACAACCCTCAACCCCCATACGAATGATTAGGAAGCCTTAAAGGCACTTTTCTTTTCAGTTCTCTTCTAAGTTTGCAAGATCTGGAACAGCAATGGAGCCACAAATTAGAGTCAAATGTACTAAAAGCTGAAAAATAAACAGAGTAAATATATTACCCATATATTCGGATGAATGAGATGTGAGTTTACGATGCATATCACATCCTGATATCTCACTCCAAATTCTGACCGCTAAAATTTAGAAACTTTTAAAGCCAATACCTTTTCCTTCCTGTCCAAGTACATTCTCTTCAGGAACAAAACAATTCTCGAAAACAAGCTCGCATCTGTAACCAGTATGATACATTAAAAGGGAATAAGAAACCTGTTTTAGAACTTTTAAATAGATTACTGCAGAAGAACAAGCAGAACATACGTATCACTTCCACGCATACCCAATTTGTCCAACTTCTGAGCAGTAGTAAAACTGTGACAATGAAATGGATTAACCATAGAAAAGTGTCAAAGATGAAGTCTGTTGATTATTCCTAACATGATTTTATATGCGTGCTCAGTTTATTCTTAATTTGGAAAATGGCAATAAATGAACACTTGATGACTGATGCAATGAAAGTATCCTAGGGACAAGTAACTGTAATAAAGTAAAGACCTCGTACATGCATAATTACATGAGTTCCAGAATTATATAAACTTATAGAATTATAAAGATTTTGAATAGGATAACAGAAATACCCTTGCATCTCTTTCTCAATTATAAATGCTGTTATTCCTTTTGATCCAAGATTGATGTCCGTTTTCGCATAAACTACCTGGTCCAAATTAACCTTATTAGTGAGGAATTGAGAACATTTTCTCTATTACAAAGGAAATCATTTAAGCTGCATCTAGATATATAGTTTTTGTTTGAATGCAAGTTTTTCGTAAGTTCTAATAACATGAAAACTACTTAAACATAAAGAAGAACGATACTTCAGAATGCAAAATTATCCAGAAACAATCAGAGGGCTCTCCAAATTCCTTACAAATATTTCTGAAACTTATTAAAAACCCAGCAAAGATGAACCAAGGGAAGAAAGACACAATCGTTATGCATGTCCTTCTTGAATAAAGGATGCAACTGACAATGGTGTTCTTATTCCTTAAACAAGTATATGATACCCAAAATCCACGACTGCTACCTTCTATAAGGTTCAAATCCTGACATTCAAAAGTTTCAGCTTGTTAAATCTTCAAAGCACATGCCTGAAACCAGAGAGTTCATCCCAACAATATTATGCTATACTCTCCATGATAACGGTGAGTGTCTTATTTAATTTATTATCTTTACGCTCTTTTAGTCCCACGTCTAATAACATAATATGAGGACCACTCAACTCATATAAATAGGGGCCTCATAGTACCTCAATAAAGCGTCCCATTATTCTCTCTACATTTTATCTATTGTAGTTGTGTTGGGAAAATCCTAAACCCCAAATCTCTTACCTTCTCCTTCAAAAATTTCCCCTTCCCTCCACAGACCCTCCCACTTTCCCCTGCCCTGTGTTGAAATTTTAGGGACCTTCAGCAACTTTTCCAGGACCTTCGATGAGTTCTCCAGCAACTTCCCAACAAGCCTATGACGAGTCCGCTGTGAGACAGTGAGGAGGATGGTCGATAGATAAGACCTTGTCCTGGTGACTTTTCAAGTATCGGAGAATATGTTTGACAGCATGAAGATGAGACACAGTAGAAGACTACATACAAGGAATGGAGAGTAAAATCATCCACCAAATAATTACATAGAGGAGGCAATAAAAGATTCTCTAGGTTAAGATATCCACAAAAGGGGTATATATATCTGGATATAATTGCACTTTCTGGCCCCAAAAAAACCTTGTTGTCAACGTCTTTAAAAAAATCACAAGCGACCTACCTACTAATTATCAACAGTGGCAAGGATTTGTCCTGGACAGAAATGCCAACATAAGCTACAAACCTTCTCTCAGGTTCAGCTTGCTCATGTTGAGAGGGATGACCACTGTACATTGGTCCAGTTAGTGACACTTATGCAAGAGTAGGGCGGACCATTATATGATAGCCACTATATTACTTGTGTATTTGGACAGATTTGCAAAGGTCAACATTTTAATAGTAAAGTTTTGTATTGTCTTGTGTAAATTTTACTATGAAATCTAGTTTACAAAAATGTATCTTTTTTTCTGATTATATATAAATCAGTATTAAATAAAATATTAAAATATGAGCTTTACTTACAGAATCCAGATCCGTGAGATTGTGAAATAGATCCAAAATTAGCGTGACATCTGTTTCTACAAGACTTCATTTACAACACAAGATTCCGTAATTAGGACATTAGTCAACTTTTAATTCTTTCAAGTACTTACTTTTCAGTACCAAAAGCAGCCAAAAACATGCAACTGTTTTCTATAAATTAGATTTGCAAAAAAAAGAACTATCTCAAATTCCCACAAAGTACATTTTTCCCTTTACCCATAAAGAATGATCAATATTTTCTGTTAAATATTTAAACAAACCCTAGAAATATTCAAAAGTAACTGTAAAAACATGTATTATGACCTTTTACCTAATGATTTGTGTTATAAAACGTTTTACATATATAAAATTAGAATTTGCCACATAATCGATTGGCTTCATCCTTGTTTTGTTAAAATTGGGAGTGTGCTAGAGATACCATTTTAGGAGTTATTGGTTGACAAGTTAAGATTTTGGGAGAACAAAGTCACAAACAAGTAATCAATGTATGATCTGTATTTTATGGTTGTTAGAGTCATAAGTCAGTCTTAACTTTTGATTTTCTTATTTGGATACAGTCTTTATCATTATTATTATTATTATTATTATTATTATTATTATTATATATATATATATATATATATATATATATATATATATATATATATATATATAACAAATGAAATACAACTTAAGGTTTTATCCTCTTGTACTCTCTTCTTTTATTTATCTCCTCTCCTCTCCTCTCTCCTTTCTCTTCTTTTTCTTTTTTTTTTTTGGCGTTGTTTAATGGTTGCATGATCGTGTTGTGATCCCATTATTTGTGGTTGGTCGTCGTTATTCATTGTGAGATCTAGGATTTCTGTAGATCTTGTTTGTGAAATCTAGAGTTTATGAGATCTTGTGTTTTTGTTATATCTGCAAGTATGGCGGAGACCGAATTTTCTAGCACGATTACTAGTGTAGTTGTGGTGGTCTGAAAAATTCTTAAAGTACTGATAAAGCAGGAAAAACGATTACTGTGGTAAACTTCAATGGTGTGAACAACCTTATACCTGGTCTAAGTCTATCAAAGTATGTTGAGGATGAAAAAGAAGTTGAAGTTTTTGGTCGAAGAGCCCCTGCTTATAAGGATTGGACAAGTGCATATGCATATCTTATGTCATGGTTAAGACATGGTATGGAACCACACATCGCCTTTATTGTTCACTGGTGTGAGTCTTCCCAACAGATTTTAGCATCTATGGAAGAGTCGGTCATAGAAACGGAATATAATTTACATCTATGAGTTGTACGAGTTACTCTTTAGTACAAATCAGAATGTGAATCCTATGAATGAGTATATGGTTTCAAAGAAGACTTTGCAGAAGGAACTCTTGCAGTATCATCTGATTAGTAGTGATTTAAAGGAAGCTCAGCAACATGAGTTCCATGTTTTTCTTATCCTAGTTGGCTTGGATCCTGTACTCGAATCTCATAAGGGTCAGATCCTTGGTGGAGACTAGTTACCTACAGTATCAGATACTTTCTCTCATATCGATCGTTCTTTTCTAGGACCTCAAGACAAAGAAAATGATTTGTGCATGACGTGAAAGAGATGGATTGTATTACTTGGATTTACCTGAAAAGGCTTTCACTTCAATTTCTATCTCTCTATTGGAGTGGTATTATCGTTTGGACCATCCGTCCTTGGTTAAGTTATGTCAAGTTGTTGGTAGTTTTTTCTGTTTTAGAATGTGAGACTTGTCAGTTAGCTAAGCATCACTGTACTTTGTTCGTGTTGAGAATCATCAGTTATAGTTCTTTGATCTTGTTCATATTGACATTTTTGGGTCTTATAGTCAAAAATTCGAAAGGATTTCAGTATTTTATTATCTTTGTCGATGGTTATTTCCGAATGACTTGTTATATTTAATGAAAGAACGATCCGAGTTTCCACATGTTTTATCCAACTTTTATAATAAAATGTATTCAATTTGGTAAATGCATTCTAAGTTTTACTTTCTGAAAATGCTTTGCAGTATACTCAATCGTCTGCGACTTCTTTTTGTGTCGATCGTGGTATTATTCATCAGACTAGTCGTGTTCATACCTCTTAGCAAAATAGTGTAGCTAAAAGCAAGCACCCACACCTTTTATTTGTAGCTCGGACTCTCATGTTCAATATGCACGTTCCAAAGCAGTATTGGACAAATGCAGTTTTTTAGTGCATAATATTTGATTAATCACATGCCATCATCTGTGTCGAATAACCAAGTCCCCTACTCCATGTTACATCCATGTGCCTCTTCTTTTCTTTATCTCCTTGTGTGTTTGAATGTGTTGCTTTTGTTCACAACTAAGAGCATAATCAAGACAAGATGGCTCCTCTATCTATCAAGTGTCTTCCTTGATTATTCTCGAACTAAAAAATGTTATCGTCGTTACAATTCTAAGTTGTGTAAATATTATGTCAATGCAGATATTACAGTCTTTAAGTTCACTCAGTTCTTTTGTTTACATCAGAATTGGTATCTTCAATACCACTTTCTGTAATTCCTGAATAAATTTCTATATTCGATCCACCTTTCCAGTTATACCAGAATCCAAGGACAGACATTGTTTTGCGTGATTATGCTCCCATCACATCATCTTCTGTGCTTGAGGATCTGTCTCCCTCCACCACAATTTTATATGATCTTCCTATTGTTCTTAGAAAAGGTAATTGTAGTTGTACATCTAAGCATCTCATTTCAAATTGTTTTCTTACATCGTGTTTGTCATTATTTATATGTTTTTGCTGTCTCATTGTCTTATATTTCTATTCCTAACACTTATAAGCAAACTATGTCTTCTTTTGGTTGGAAGAATGCAATGGATGAATATATGTACGCTTTGTATTAAAATCAAACTTGGGAGCTCACCTCACTTCTCGTGGTTTGTAGGTGGGTGTACAATGTTAAGTATCATCTAGATGGTTCTGTTAAGCGTCTCAAGGCGCGGTTAGTTACAAAAGGGTATACTCAGACATATGGTGTAAATTATACAAAGACTTTCTCACATGTGGCTCGGTTGAATTCAGCTCGCATCTTATTTTGTGGCGGTTAATCATCAATGGCCTATGTATCATTTGGACATCAATAATATATCTTTTGCACTGTGACTTACATGAAAAGATTTATATGAATCAGTCACCATGATATGTTGTGCCTGGTAGTGACAATCTGGTATGTCGACTAGAGACGGCTTTATATAGACAAACAATCTCCTCGAGCTTTGTTTGATAAGTTTAGTCCTCATTTAGTATGCGTTTTGGCGCACCACGTCAGATCATTTAGTATTTAGTCGATCTACTACAAGAGGTGTTATTGTGTCGATTATTTATGTTGATGATAAACATTATATTTGGTAGTGGCTATGTTGATATTTCCGACATAGAAGGCCATCTTAGTCATCAGTTTCATACTAAGGATTAAGGTACCCCGTTATTTTTTTGGAATCGTGGTTCTCGATTTAAGATAGGTGTGTATATGTCACAACGCAAGTATGTCTTGGACTTGCTTCGGAAACAGGAATGTTGGACTCTCGACATGTTAATACTCCTACCAATTCTCTAGTCAAACTTAACGTTGACGTGGGAGACTTATTTGAGGTTGTTGGATTGTACGTACGGTTAGTTGGAAAGCTTATATACATTATTGTTACACGATCAGCTATCACATATGCAGTTGGAGTAGTTAGTCAGTTTATGCAGGCTCATCAGCGGCCACATTTTGTAGCTATATCTCGTATTTTACGATTTACTTAAAAGGTGCACCTGGAAAGGATTTGTTGTACAAACCATTACAGACTTCCACAGTGACGGATTTCAGTGATGATGATTGGGTAGGTAGTCGGAGTGTTAGAAGGTCTACTTCTTGATATTGTACCTTTGTTGGGGATAATCTTATAACGTGGCACAGTAAAAAGAAAATTGTTGTAGCTCGTTCTAGTACAAAAGCCGAATATCGTGTTATGGCGCATATGGCTTATGATATGATGTGGGTGTGGTCTCTTCTTCATGAAATAGGGGTTATGCTTTCCATCCCTATGAAGATGTATTATAAGAATACATCAGGCATTTTTTATCACAAATAACCTCATGTTTCATGACCACACTAAGCATATCGTGGTAGATTGTCATTTTGTCATTTGTTGGTAAAGAAACAAACTGTTATTCCACATGTCCGGTCTGAAAATCAATTGGATAATATCCTCACCAAACCACTTGCTTATAGTCCATTTTCTTATTTTATTTATGTAGCAAATTAGGCATGCCGGATCTCAATGCTCCAAGCTTGAGGGGACGTTAGTATCATAAGTCAACACTTATTTTCTTATTCGGTTGCAATTAAATAGTTGTGGATATGTGTACCATCATATATTAATATAAGTACATATGAGATAAAACTTAGGGTTTTATCCTTGCACTCTTTCTCTCATCTCCTTTCCTCTCTCCTTCCTCTCTTCTAAATTTTTTTTCCCCATGTTGCATACTAGATTTGTTGAAATATGTAATAGACAAGTTAACTGCACAATTTAGTTGGACAAGCATGTTTCCTTTCTGAAAATGATATATGAATTAGATACAACAGATTTGTCCTCGTCGTACAAATACAAGATGTCATATTTCCTTACTAGAATGATATACACAATAATGATAAACATATGCCAAATAACAGGTATGCTAGAAGTGGAGTTGAAAGAATTAAGAAGCGAGTACCAGTGTTTTTGCAGTTGGCCCGTTTGTACACCACATCTTGTTTCCGTTTATGACATAACCACCATCAACTTTATCAGCTTTGCATTTCATACTGACAACATCGGAACCAGCTGTTGTATGAAATATGCCTTGAAATTAGTAGGTTTACAGAAAATATAAGAAGCCATTCTGATTGCTGATTGACAACTAAAATAAAAAAAATGTACTTCCCCTACATATTTACCATTAGGTTCACTCATTGCTAATGCTCCCACATGGTCACCACTGATCAGCTTTACATGCAGCAGAAAATACATTATAAGCACAGAAGAAAGAACAGCTCTTTGATATGTTATAAACAACAAATAGTGACTGTAATGAAATATATATGAAGAAATAACTAAAGGACATAATTTTATATCTTACAGCAGTTGTGTAAACAGAAACCAATAAGAGAGGTACTGCTAACGAGGACATGCACAAATAACTATAATGATAACTAAAACTAGTTTGTCAACAACTAAAGACTAATTTGATGCCTGAAATTCCAAATTCAGTATATATATAACACTGGAAGCTTGAATATGGCTGGAAAAAAGAGAGAGAAAGATGTCTCTGTGTGGTTATATATACTTCTACATGAGGTTATATATACTTCTTATATATATATATATATATATATATATATAAGTTTTTAGGAACAAATATTAAGGTTTTTTTTCCTCCATGAGGTTATATATACTTCTCCAACCTTATATAAGTTTTTAGGATATATATATATATATATATATATATATATATATATATATATTTGGAAAAAGGGTAAATTTTATTCCATCAACGCAATAAGGTTACAACATAGAGATACAATCCCAACTCAGGGGGACATTACTAGTACATCCGACTCAATGTTATGGAGGATGCCCCCCGGTGGGGTGGACAGTCCCTCATAGATGCGCCGGTTCCTCTCCCGCCAGACATGCCAAACTGATGCAGCAAGTCTCAACCTAGCACGCCTGGCCCAGCTCTGCTCCTTGCCCCTGCAATCCCTAATCCACTTAAGGATTTCTCTGAAGTCACGCTCTCTTCCAACCCCTCCCAAGTGACTCCGGCTCTGCTCTGCCCATATGCTCCACGCCACATGGCACTGAAAGAACAGATGCCCAATGGACTCAGTCTCTGTCTCACA
The DNA here is from genome assembly GCA_029216955.1 of Iris pallida. Lineage (NCBI taxonomy): Eukaryota > Viridiplantae > Streptophyta > Magnoliopsida > Asparagales > Iridaceae > Iris > Iris pallida. The sequence goes on from JANAVB010032220.1 coordinate 8,545,346, forward strand.
CAAAACACACTTAGGGTCAGGGACAGAAACCCCGAACCGAAGCAGTCTGTCCCTAGTAAGCAACCGGCCCAGCACCAGTTTGTATGCAGACAGTTGCATCTTCCTGGCAAGCCCCTTCCCCCAGACAAAGTCGTATTCCTCAAAATCATCGAAGTGAGGGCGGACAAGGTCATAGCAGCTGCTAAATCGGAACTCCCCTGCACCCTCCGAGCGGCCAGGAGGGGCCCAAATCCAAACATCAGACAGTGCAGTAGGGGTGATCTGCACCTGTCTGATCTCCGCACCTAACGGGGCGGTGAAACGATACTCCTCTGGCCTCCAGACCCCACCACGGATGATGTGCCTACAGGTCAGACCTCTGTAGGCCACACCATCCCTCTGGGGACCCAGCATCTCCAGGAGCGACTGGCCCGAGATCCATGGATCCAGCCATAGGTCCGTCTCCCCTCCCTCTCTCATCCTCCTCCGCATAGCCGTCCGAAGTACAGGGCGGTTCCTCAGGATATGCTTGAAAGACACAGAGAAGTTGTTGTCAATTTCACATACCCAGAAGTTCCTGCCCCGGAGATACCGACTAGTCATCCAGGCCGACCATAGAGAATCACCCTGAAGAAACCTCCATGCTAGCTTGATCCCCGCTGCCTCCCTGACAGAAACAAGAGATCGTAGACCCACACCTCCCTCCTTCCTGGGCCGACATAACTGCTCCCAAGAGATGGCATGAATCCCCCCATGCCAAATGAACTTGGCACATATGCCCTCAATCTTTCTGATAGTAGCCAAGGGGACCATAATCGATTGGAGCCAGAACAGAGCAATAGCAGAAATAACCGAACGAACCAGCTCAATACGACCGCCAAACGATAGGCCAGCCGCCTGCCAACCCTCTACCCTCCTCTGTGCAAAATCCACCAGACTCTGACAATCACGGTTCTTCGCATAGTTGACGGAAAGGGGCACCCCTAGATATTTCACCGGAAGGTCCCCCTTTTCCATCCCAAGCTCCATGGCCCGCTCCTCCTTCAAAGTGCCGGAGTTGCTAAAGTAGACTTTGCTCTTGTCCCTGTTTAACCGAAGGCCCGATAGCTGACCGAACTCCTCCATCACTGCCGCTAGCTCCCTCATCCCTCGCATGGAAGGCCTCAACAAGACCAAAAGGTCGTCTGCATAAATGAGATGAGAGACCACCGGAGAGACCCTGCTGTATATCGGTACAATCCTCTCCCTATGTACCGCAATGTCCATCAAACAGGTGAAATACTCCATCACAAGGGTGAATAGGTAGGGGGAAAGCGGGTCCCCCTGTCGAAGCCCCCTGCTGCTGCCGAAGAACCCGTAAGGGATGCCCTGAATGAGGACCGAGAAAGTAGGCGAGGTGATGCACTCTCTGACTCTGTCCACCCAAGTCTCGGAGAAGCCCATCGCACCCATCAAGTGGCAGAGGAAGTCCCTGTTGACGGTGTCGTAGGCTTTCCTCAGGTCGAGCTTCACACAGGCCTTCATCCCTCCAGGCTTGTGGAACTCCCGAATCAGCTCATGAGCCAGTAGGCTATGCTCCGCGATAGACCGCCCCTTAATGAAGGCCGCCTGATTCCGAGAAACCAGACCCTGCATAGCATCCTCCATCCTCCTGCACATAAGATGAGTAATTATTTTATACAAATAATTACAGCAAGCAATCGGTCGAAAGTCAGCAAGAGAAGTCGCCCCCTCCTTCTTGGGCACTAGTGTCAGGAAGGTGTGGTTCAGCTCCTTCAGGAGCTTGCCCGTAACAAAGAACTCCTGAACAGCCGCAAGAACCGGGGCCTTGAGGATACCCCAATGGCGCTTGTAGAAACCACTGGAGAACCCATCCGGCCCAGGAGCCTTGGAAGCATCTGCCTGCATCACAATCGCCTCCACCTCCGCCATCCGGATAGGAGCCATGAGGAGACTATTGCCGTACTCCGTAACCACCGTCTTCGTAACCAGCTGCGGGAAAACCGAGGGATAGTCCGTCTGATGATAGAGCTCAGAGTAGAACCGGACAGCCTCCTCCTGGATATCAACCTGGTCGGTCACAAGGCGCCCGTCCCTGCCAATCAGTCTCTGAATACGGTTCCGGTGCTGACGCGCCCGGATGACATCATAGAAGAATTTGGTGCAGCGATCCCCATCCTTGAGCCAGGAGCATTTGGCCCGTTGGGCCGCACTAATCTCCTGCTGAAGCCTCAAGGTGTTGACCTCTGCAGCCAACTTCTTCTCTCTAGCCGCCATCTCCCCACTCATCATGTCGCCCTGAAGCTCCGACTGCAGGTCTCTCAGCTCCGCCTCCTTCTCCTGTAAGGAAGTCCGGGGAAGCGCCCTCACCCAGTCTCTGATGGCGCGTTTGGTTTTCTTCAGCCTATGGACCATACAAAACTGGGCAGTACCGTACGCCTCCTGGCTGAGACCTCCCGCCACCGTCTCCTCATAACCAGCCGAGAGGAACCAACTGTTGTCATACCGAAACGGCCGGGCTCTCCATCTGGGACTCTCCACGAAGCGCACCAGGATCGGCGAGTGGTCACTAGTCCCCGCAGGGAGCCCCTCAGCCACAGAGGAGGGGAAAAGGCGGAACCAATCACTATTCCCCAAAGCACGATCCAGCTGGCAAGCCACCCTGCTTACCTCCGCCTTGTTGTGCCAAGTCCATATGTGCCCTATCCTCTCCAGATCCCTGAGCCCGGACTGGAGCAAGCAAGACTGAAAATCTGAGAGGATCTGGTCCGGGACCGGCCGCCCCCCCAGCTTCTCACCCCTGTATAGCGTAGCATTGAAGTCTCCCATAATAAGTAGGGGGAGATGACGATGCAACGCTAAAGAACTCAGCCTGATGATGTCCTGCCACAAGGTCTCCCGCCGCCTCCTGTCGTTGTGCCCGTATACGGCACCAAGTAAGAAATGGAACCCACCCTTGTTGGTGAAGGAGATAGCCACCAGCTGGTCAGACATGAAAACCTCCTCACCCTCCCAACTAGCTCCATTCCATCTAACCCAGATCCTCGCCATATCACAGAGACCAAGGTTGTGAAGCTGGACCCAGTCCGTAGGAGTTCTACGGGACAGAGTTTTCGCCCCCCTGATCTTAGTCTCCAGTAATATCGAGATTTCACACTTTTCCTTCCTCAGCACCTCACTAATCTCCCTCCATCTCCCCAGTGAACACCCCCCCCGGACATTCCAGGCAAGGGCCGACATCTAAACCGCGGGTGGGGTCCCCTGAACATCCTCTGAAGGAGCACCCGGGGAGAGTGCGACCTCCATATCTCTGGTATCCTCATCTCTACCCCCCTGAAGAAGGAGGGGCAGAGCAGGGGCCGCAGCCCCGTGTGGGTCCTCCTGTGGGGGAGGCTGTGCTAGTACAGCCACCCATTTAGGATTGACCTTCCACACTCTCTCCGTCCCACCCTGACCGCTGTCCTCACTATGCGCCTCCGTAGCCTGGCGCTTCCGACTGTACACCTGAAGTGCTAGCGCGTCTTTATCTCCCTGTCGCCTGTCCTCCTGCCCCATACTCCTGGTGGTCATGGTCCTCGTCCCCATATACTCAACCATCGCTCCAGTAAGATCCTCCGTCGGAGACCCCTCATATCCCCCAGAGGTGGGGGAAGGGTCTGCCTCCATCTCATCCTCCATCAAGCCCACCTGGTCCACAACAGGGGAGTCATCTGCACCACCTGCCTCCTGCAACACCTCCTCCGTCTCCACCACAGAAGCTCCTCCTCGTCTACAAGCACTCGGGAGATGCCCAAAGCAGGCACATGCCGGACATCTGGGTGGAACCCACTCATACTCCACCTTCTGCATAGCGAACTGGCCAGAAGGGGTCCTGTACTTCAACTGCTCAGGTAGATCCAGCTTAGCATCAATCTCCACAAATACCCGTGCATACATCAATCTAGAGCGGAAGGTGGTGGCATCATCCGCCTTAATCGGCTTGCCAATGAGGCTGGCAAGTCTCATAAGAAGAGGGACACTCCAGAAGCGAACCGGGAACTCAGGAAACCGAACCCACACAGGCACCGCATTAAGCACCTCCTTCTCACACCTCAAGTCGGGAGTCCATTGCTTCAGCATAATGAGACGGCCGTCAAACGTCCATGGCCCCCCCTGGAGTATCCGAGTCACATCTTCTGCCAACCCAAATTTCACGAAGTAGAACCCGTTTTCCTTGGAGAAGAACTCCATGCTCCCCTTCGGCCGCCAGACTCTGTCCGCATACCCTCGGATCTGCCCGTAGAAGGGCTTGCACCCCAACACATATAGCACTAACGTGTTCTCCCAGAATGCCGTCACCTTCGCCACTTCGTCGGCCGGAAAGTCGGCGCAGAGCTCACCCCCAATCTCCATAGGGGCAATATACTCCATCGATGCCGGCGTCTTGGCGACCCCAACCTTGCAAGCATCTGCCCAGGATACAGGTCGCGGGCCCGAACTCCGAGGTGGAATTGTCGGGGTCAGCCGGGCACTCATGTTCGCAGCAGTCGCTCTTCCCCCGATAACTGGGACAGCCGTCCCCGCCGACCCCTTCGCACGAGGCCGCCACACAGTTCTGGCTTGTCCCTTCCGTTCCACCGAGTGAACCTGACCCCCCGTTGGACCCGTTCTCCTGGCGATCCCCGCCCTCCTGTCCGATCCCTGCGTATAAGCTGTGCCTCTCCTAGTCTCAGGGATCTGCGATCGTTGACCTCCTCCCCGCCTAACCCTCCGATTCTGGACCGTAGTCCAAGCCCCCTCCTCATCCTCCAATCCCGACGATGTTCTTTGGGCGGTGAACACCATCGGAGAACCCCCGGGGGTCACCGCCGACGAACTCCCAGTCGAACCCGTGCCCGGAGGGAAGGCCATCGTCCGCAGCCCTCCCCGGCCACCCCCCCCCCGCCTGGGAGGGGTCGCCGGCCGCCGCCAGCCCTCCCCGGCCACCCCCCCCCCGCCTGGGAGGGGTCGCCGGCCGCCGCCCGGCCCCGGGGGAGGGTCGCCGGACCTCCCCAGAACTCCCGCGCTGCTACAGCGCCCGCGCGCGGCTTTGCAGCAGCTGCTGCGTTCGCCGCCGGCGGCCGGGCGCCGCCGACCGCCTCCCGCCGGTCGCCACCGGCCGCCCCTGCCACCCCCTTGCCTTTCCCCCGGTCCGGGGGGCGGTTGGCCGCCTCCACGCCTCGATTTGGCGATGCCCTAGCAGAGCTAGGGTTTCCGGAGTCACCTTCAGCCGCCATATATATATATATATATATATATATATATATATATATATATATATATATATATATATAAGTTTTTAGGAACAAATATTAAGGGGTTTTTTTTTTCTCCAACCTTATATATATATATATATATATATATATATATATATATATATATATATATATAGTCCCCTTCCTATACGGGATAAGTTTACGGGAAGAGTTTACGGGATAGACCAATTTTTTCTTACAGAGAGAAGGAACTCAAAATATCTGGCCGAAATGTACGTATGTTTCTCTTCTGAATTTATTTCTGTTTAATATTTAAATCTCCACTCTCTACTTTTAAAAACAAACATATCTCTATCTTCAAAAATAAGGCTTATCTATCAATTTATTTTTAAACACAGAGGAATTTATTTATTTTTAAAAATATAGATAGATAAATTATTCCATTTATTTTTTAAAATAGAGATAATTTTTTTTTAAAAGAATCTATCCTTATAAATAAATATACCTTTAAAAATTATATTTAAAATACTAATTTTAATTTTAATGTTAATATTAATGTTGATATTAATTTTAATTTTAAATTTTTACATTAATTTAAATTTAAAATTTAATGTTAATGTTAATGTTAAATTTAATTTAAATTTAAATTTAAATCTAAATCTGAATCTAAATCTAAATCTAAATCTAAATGTAAATTCTAATCTTAATTTAAATTTAAATTATATTCTTAATCTTAATCTTAATTTTAATATTATATTTTAATGTTAATGTTAATATTAATGTTAATGTTAATATTAATGTTAATGTTAAATTAAACTTAATGTTAATGTTGAAATTAAAATTAATATCAACAATAAAGTTAGCACCAAAAAATTAACATGAGAAATAATATTAAAATTAACATTAATATTAAGTATATTTTTGAATAACATTTTAAAAAGATATTTACGTTTAAAGATTTTTTTAAAAAAAAAATAATCCATCTCTATTTTAAATAAATTATAAAATTAACTTTTATATCTCTATTTTTTGAATAAATAAATAAATCTTTCACTATTTAAAAAATAAATAGACTTATCTTTAAGATAGAGATATGTTCCTTTTTTAAAAGAGAGATCTAACATTTTTAAGGTGAAAGAAATAAAGAAGAGAACCATACGTATATTTTCTCATCCCGTAAGTTTGTCCCGTAAGCTATTCCCGTAGGAGAAGCTTTCTGTATATATATATATATATATATATATATATATATATATATATATATATATATATATATATACTTTTTTTCCATGAGGTTATATATACTTCTACATTAGGTTATATATATATATATATATACTTCTACAGAGCTTAAATATATAACACTTTTTAAATGTATACTTTTTTTTCTCCAATATATATATATATGCTTAAATTAACTAGGGTAAAACATGTAAATTACACACATCCCCACTAACATAATTACTAACCACAAATAATTACACACTTCCAATTACGATAAATGTTCACAATCTCAAAATAAATTTACTTCAAAATATTTTATACTATTTTAAAATGGGTTGTCATGCAAGTATACATTTAAAAAGTGAGATAAAGAACACAGACAAAAGACACGTGAAAGGCACGTGCGCAACTTCTAGTATGTATAACCCTGGAAATTTTAAACAAAAAAGAAAAGAAAAACTATGATATATTCAAAAAAAAAAATTATTGAATTTATAAAGTGTAGAAGCTTGAATATAGTTGGAAACTTGGAATTGCCAGAAGAACCAAAGATAGAATTGAAACTCATAATGAACAACCCAAACCACAGTTTCCAACTTTAGATGAAAATATTTTGCAAGCAAATAACAATAACAAAAGTTTATCCCAAATTTCTATGGTTGGGTATTTGAGTCCTTTTCTTTTCTTCTTATGTATTAAGGTTTATTTCCTCTAACACTAGAAGATAAAAAATCATTTTCCATGACTCACTCCACGTTCGTTTAGGCCTACCCCTAGTTCTAGTAGCTCCTTTTACTAAGAGCCTACAACTGTTAATTGATGCATCCATTAATTTTCATTCCACGTGTCTAACTACTTGGTCAAATTATTATTATTATCTTATCCTTAATTGGCACCAACTCCAACTTCCCATAAATACAAGTATTTCTTAACCAATCATTTAATAATTTTGCTCATCTATTTCATGATTCTAATTTCAGCCATCCTCATTTTCGGCATGTTTCTTAGCCGCGTAACAATTGACCATAAAGCATGGCTTATCTATAGCAAACTTATAAAACTTCCTACAATTTCAAGGATGTCCTACCATCACAAGTACTCAGAAGCACTAGTGGCAACATACATTTATTAATATCATAGCCATAATCAAAGCAGAAGGTAAATTGAAAAGGTAATTGTGTTCCTATGAAACGAAATCATCTACAAAGCAACACTGGCAACATATATTTGTTAATATCATAGCCATAATCAATCAAAGGAGCAAATAATCCATAGAATATTCTTATTATATTAGATGATGGAAGAGAACCTTTGGCAAGTACTTTTCCTTCTGCGCTGCAGTCCCATGCCGCACCTATAAATGAAATCCCAACATTTGTTAATATATGTAGCCATTAACAAAATTGAAAGTAATAAAAGAAAACCCAAGTGAAAACACTTCCATATACCAGTTGATTTATACAAAGGTTTGAATGGGCACCATAGGAAAGTCCAACAGCTCCAGAAGCACGACTTATTTCCTCCATTGCTATACAATGATATAAGTACCCAAGACCAAGCCCTCCATATTCCTCTACAAGGAACATATTAAAGTAATGGTGAACAAAGATAGCTATTAGCGATTATTTTGTGCCAGAATACTACTACGTTATGTTCACTAATAGCATCTCATCCATAAGCAATAGCTGTTTCACAAGAATTCTACAGTTCCAAATCCATGGCTCCATAGGTAGAGGGAGGGTCTAGTTTATTAAAATGAATGCATGTCTGATTGCTCGAAGAGAAACAAATTAAGGTATGCATGAGTTTATATTATTTGAGAGGAAGAAAAAAATTGAGATATAAAGTTTAATTGCTTTTAGTTCATTTAGAAGTATAAAAACTCAACTAATCAAATATTATCGATATAGATTAACTTGAGACACAAGTTGATTGTTGACAACTTGGAAAATCATAGGATTTGAAGAAGAAAAATTATAATATGACTTGTTGTATATATATATATATATATATATATATATATATATATATAATATATATATATATATATTTTATATATTTTATATATATATATATATATATATATATATATTTTTACAACATATATATATATATGTTGTAAATATATATATATATATATATATATTAAACTCCGAGAGCAGAACAAGTTATTCAATCCAACGGTTTTAATCAGATTTATAAATGAAAAGTGGTTGGTTGATAACATTGGAGATTTCAGCATGTCAATGGGCAATACTGTTGCAATAACATGAATATACAACCTTCAACCTCACCACTACACTCCAGAGTTTTGGTGCAGTGGAAGTATCTTTAACATGGTATCATAGCAAACCAGGTTCAAATCTCATTTGGGCATATGTTAAGCAGATTTGACAATAAAAAATTATACCTCTTCATGCATTGGAATAATATAAATATATAACCCTCAGCCCTTGCAACTCCGGAGTTTTTTTGCACTGGCAGGGTCTTTAACAAGTACAAAAACCTAAGGTATTCATACTTACTTCCAAGGGTCTTAAAAGATGATAGGCTTGGACTCCATTTTACATTTAGTTGAGATGACATAGGTTTAGTTGGAAGGACAGAAAGTCAGAAATCTCTCTAAACAACTCATTTTTATACAGTACAACAATAATAACAAGAAAGCTTTTAGTTTTATTCCTATCCTCTGTAAGTCTGTAACATCAAAAAAACTGTATCCTTTTCTCAAAAAAAAGCCATCCTTCTTTACAACCTCAATTCAAACATTTAAGATTACCCCTGTTTCTAGCAGGTGCATCTAGTGCTCTACGTAGCATGTGCTCAAGCCACCCGAGACAATTTTCTCTCAGCTTGAATTCAATTGACACCACCTCCAAGTCTCCAACTTCCCACAAATATATCCGTTTTCTTAATACAGTATATAGAGAAAAATAGTTGGATATTATGCAACAAAAACATGTACATTTTCTATCATGTGTGGCTATCTAATCCTTGTTGGATTTGTGTCTGGCAAAGTTTTAGGATAGCCTAGAGCCCAAAAACAGCCCTAACATAAATCACAAATAACTATCATGTGTAGGGTAATGTTGGATGAATGTCGAGAAGGATACAAGTCCTATGGCGATGTACTGGATCATAAATTCTTCGTGAGCATTTAGTAATTCAGTAATCCAGATGTGGTTTATATGTTGAAACGATCTATATGGCCTTTGACATATTCCCATGGTCACTAGGGGAGGAGCAATAGAACAGCAAAGGGAACAAAATACTACCGTACATAAGATCACTAGGTTGATATATGTGTAAGGCAAGCTAGTGATGAGGCAAATTGACAAAGTCACTGGAGGACTACTTTGCATTCAATTTCTGCAGTATAAGTGTCATTACAAAACGAATACAGATGGACCATTATGTTGGTTAACCTCCACCAGCTTGACTGCAATATCCAAGGAAGAGGCTAAGTATTGGATGGCAAAAGCACAGTGTAGTCAACAGGTTAGCTGGTTTCTACAGAATGCTAACAAGATAGTTCAAACTAAAGGTTAAGGGCACACAAGATAGCTTCCTTGAACCTGTACAACTTAAGGGCACACAAGATAGTCAACAACTATTGTATTATGTTTAAGAAATTTGACTACATTAGCCTACTTAAATTCCAGCTTGTCTTGTGAAGTAGCAGTGTCCATTTCCCATTGCTTTTATGAAGGATGCAAAGCTATTCCCAGGATTATTGTTTTTCTGCAAGTTATATAACCTTGATGATAGAGTAATCTCAAGGTCACCATAAATATTTCAAGGACAACTGAAAATAGGAGCACAATTCTTTGCAATATAATGTAACAAGAAACTACAAACAACAATTGCTAAACAGAAACTTTCCTACAGAGAAAAAAGTTTAAAAGAACTCATTCTTAACAATTTTACCTGGGGCAGTGATTCCGTGGAGATTGAAATCCCCCATGAGTTTCCACAAGTTAACATCCTAAAACAAATCACAAATAAATCAATACAATTAAGTGGATCATGCACCAAACGGAAGGTGTATTATACAACCTTTGGAACATGATTAGTCGCGTCCAATGTAGCTGCATGTGGAGCGATGTTTTCTTGGGCAAACTGGGAAACACTCTCTTTAAACTGCAAATTTAACACACAAAATGTCAAATTAGATTGATAGTCCCAAATCCAGAAGGAAAGGTTAACATTGCATGTTAGGAACAAAATGTAGTATAACTAGTTAAAGCACGTAGATGGCCCTAAAATTGCTACATTATAACCAGCAGCTACAACAAACATAAACAACACGTTTTCATAATTCAACACTACGAACGCACGTACTAGAACTTTACTTCATCATTTATGTTTGACGCCTTCGAGTTTTCTGTTGACAAGGCATTAAGTCAAAACTTCACATCATCATCCATCCAAGCCTTCTCCCTCACACTGGGGCTAAGAATTATAAAAATGCTCCCTAAAAAATCTATAAAAAAACTTATGAAATGTTGGCAAACTGAAGTCACGGATACAACAAGACATGATTCACGCACGGCTACACAGATTCGGCATCAATTATGGTATGCCATGTGTATTTTGGAGTGAATGTGGCATGTCCTAGAGAAAAATATATCACAGAAAAGATACTAGACTCTCTTCAAGCTGGCTTTTGAAAGCATCCCTCTACTTTCAAAAGATGCCCTAAAATTGAACTAGCTCTCCGAAAAAATTAACAAGATGTTGTTACAAACAAACAAGGAAAAAAAAAAAAACAGAAAAAAGAGCATAGCAGTCCTAAACAAATCAACTTCTGGTCATTTCTCTCCACTACAACCAAAACCCACCCCATCCCTACATATCTACGACAACCCCGTTACGAAAACATACTCCTCTCCATTTCTCCACCTCCCCTTCCTTTTACTTGCACCGAGTCACGATCCCAGCCCATCAAACCTCATTACTAACGAATCCTCCTCACAACCCGCGGCCGCCCGTCACTAGCCGCAGCTCTCAACGCGAGCTCCGCCCGTGCGTCTTCACCCACTCCAGCGACCACTGCCGCCACCCGTTCGACAAAATGCCCAGCGGACCAAACCTGCACCGCCGGCCACAGAACCCCCTCCTGTAGCTGCTGCTGCGCTCGGTGGACTTCGATCGTCGTCGCCTAATTTGAAACATAATTTCTTACTAAAATTTTGCTATAGGAAATCAATCTGCAGTGCCGTCGTCGCCGTCATGAGAAATCAAGCCGAAAGAAGAAACTAAAGTGCGGGAAATCAAGAACGGGGGGTCGACGGAGGAGGAAGGCGAGGGAGGAACCTGTTTGTGGGTGTCGTCGAAGAGGAAGGAGGAAGTGGAGAGAGAAGCAGCGGACGCTCTCTGCTTCTGCTTCTGGAGCAGGACCGACGCGCTCCTCCTCAACATCGTCGTCATCATCGCTCTCTTCTCTATTTCAACAGAGACGTACGTATTTCGATCACTTCCGGGAAAAGAAGAAGAAGTGAACGGGGGGACTCTCAATAGCAACTCCAGCTCATTCTTCTCGGTTTGCTATTAATAGGTAACCTCTCTCTCTACACAGGCTTTGGACGGATAAGAACGTAGCCACGTATGCAACATAATTTTCAAACTTTTTTTTTAATAAAATGACAATCAGAAAATCGCATGAAAAAGCCTTCATCCGGTGGGTATTCGGTTTATTCGCTTCCAACCGAACCGAATAACTAAAAATCGAATTGGACCGAAACCGAATAAGTAAAACCAAAATCGAACCGAATTGGTCAATAACCGAACCGAACCAAACCAAATTAAATCGATTCGATTTTCGATTTATTCGATTTCTGGATTTATTTATATTTTTTTGTTAATATATATAATAACTAAATATACCTAGATATATTTATTATATACCTATAGTATATACATATATATATATATATATATATCTATTATACAAAACACAAAGGTTTTTGAATCCTAGGGCTGACTGTGCCAAGATAAAGAGTGGTTGGGATTTAATCTTGGTGAATCAACGGTTGTGGGATTTTATGGAGAATCCAAAGAGTGAGGTTTGCACTCATAATGGTTGTGGATGAGCATTATTGAGAGTGGGGTTTTATGGGGAATGAGCATTATTGAGAGTGGGGTTTTATGGGGAATCCAAAGAGTGGAGTTTTATGGGAAATCCAAAGAAAATTCACATCCAGCAGTGGTTGGGATTTAATATTTTGATGGGGGCCTCGTAATTATTATTGTTCGTTTAAAATTGGGGGTCCAAGATTTTGAGGGGGAATACCTTAAATGAACCATGCCCTATGGACACGGGTTATGACTAGTATATATATATATATATATATATATATATATATAAACTAAATTTTCTTATTCGGTTTTCGGTTTTGGACCGAAACCGAAAAAGAAATTTTAGTATTTTCAAAACCGAAATCGAACCCATTTTTTTTAAAACCGAACCGAATCTCTTATTCAGTTCGGTTCGGTTCGATTTTCGGTTCAAAACCGAATAATGCTCACCCCTATCTGCGATTGCGTAAAAGGCGGCATAATCCCAAAACGTCATTTTAAAGGACGGTATTTTTGTTTTTTATGGTTAATTTTCTTTGTATAATTTACAAAGGACGTAATATATTATTTTGTTTGTTTTTAGGAGAACAGTCTGGAACATGAACATGAAAAATATAAAAAAAATGGAAAATCGTCAGTAAGTCTAATTTTATCACTAAATTTCGTCAGTAAAGGTTAATTTTTATCACTAAATTTTGTCAGTAAAGTCTAATTTTAACAGTTAGTCTCCACTTGAGATAAAAAAAAAATGCAAAACTTAGCCCTTTAAAAGGGTGTAAACCGCAAAAAAAACAAAAAGAGAAAGTTTACGCCCTTTGAAAATAATTAAATCATAAAATTTGCAAATACTCTAAAATTTGTGCCTTTATGCAAATGAAGAGAACTTCAATATTTTTCATACAATTTTTTTAATGACAATATCCCTTCATGTCGATTTCTTGTGCAATCCTTTTATTCGACATTGTCACATCCCAATTCCTGACCAAGTTCCAATTTCAGGCACAAAATAGCTCGAATCTGTCACGAGACAATGTTAAACTAATACGATTACGGTAAAATCCAATCCTATAGGACTCACTAAAGCGTACTCTAATGAGTGAACTCCAATTCACAACTAATAAATATGAAAACATGTAAACTAATCTTATACAATAATCATAAATAATATTGAGGAGCATATAAACTAGAACAATAAACCTGTTGAAAAATAGAAGGGATATTTTAGCAAATATTTTCATTCAAAATATATAAACTAGTATATACCTTCATTTATTTACTTTAAACTAGCAAATGTCTCCATTCATTTCAATGAAAAAGATAAAATTTTAAGATATATCCTTACTGTTGTAACTCACGGTAATCCTTCATGTTCCCAAGTGACTCTTCACCTTTGTAACTCCCAAGTGACTTTTCACTTTGTAACTCCCAACCTCTCTTTCCCTATATAAAGAGAGGTTGGGATGGCTTGTAGAGACACATTTTGAGATATATTGATATAATTGAGAGGTTGAGCTAATTGTCCACACAACACGTTATCAGCACCTTGCTCGTGCAACGCCAGAGACCCGACGTACCGATCGTTTTTTCACTTTCTTCCACCATAAGGTAAGAAAGGTAATTTTTTTTGTTAATATACTCTTCATTTTGAGTAGTTGTGGTTGGTCTATTTTCTAAGTTTCTGAGATCGGTAGGAAAAATTGTAGTTGAGTGATTTTTTTTCTCTTCTATTCGTCTAGTGAATTTTTCGTCTTCTACTTAGACTCTTCATGGTTCACATAAAAATTCTATGTTTACGATGGTTCGATTGTGTATTGCATGATGTTTTCGACTTATTTCAGTCGTCACGAAATTTATTTTTCATCCGAATTCCGTTCCTAACATGAATTTGGACATACTTACTATTTAAGAAATGAAATGTGTGATTTTTAAGAGTAGTAGAATCTTTCGTAATATATACTCAGAATTTTTTTTTGAAAAATATATACGAGTAAATTTTTTTTATCAAATATATTTTGTTACAGCAATATATTTTATTACAGAAATTTTGTTACGAAAATATACTTTGGTAAAACACAATATTTTGCTCAAATTTTTTTTAATGAAAATATACTTTGGCGTGTTTATCAAATAGTCTGCTATATATATTTTGGTAAAAGACATTTTTCTGAAATTTTTAAACTGACAATTTCAGAATTTTTTTTGTTTAAATAGTACTTATCCCAACAAAATATTTGTTAGTTTTTTTTTCTAAAAAAAAAAAAAAAAAATTTGAATTTTTTTTTTTCATGTTGACGAAGAAAATTTAAATGCTAACATTTTTTTGATAATGATGGATTTGGAGAGCCCCGACGAGCACCTCAGTGCCATCTGTGCCCTGCCGAGCACCTCAGTAGCATTTTTTTCTTTATGTTACTCAGTGAATTATTGTAACAGATGGGTAGTAAAATTGTATTTTTTTCTCGCAATTTTTTTGGCGTCGCTTCATTAGACGTCGGAAAAATAGTTGACATTTTTTGGTGCCGCTTGCTTAGGCACCAATTCTTTTGTGTGTTATTGCCTGTTTATGTTGTACGTTTTTTTTTAACGTAATAACGAAAAATCTTGAAAAATTGTCTTGGGTACATAAACAAATTCTAGCACCGCCAAATTTGGGCCTTCCAAAATAATTTTTTTTTGCTAATATTTTTTCAAAGGCAACGCTCATTTTGAGCACGCACTAAATTGTCACCTATTTTGCACAGTTCGCAAATAGTGTGAATTTCTTGAAAAATCTTATTTATTCTTACATTTGAAAAAAAAAGTTTACTAAGTCTCTTCGAATAGGCTCACCTATTTGGGCATGATGTCAGAAAGAACTTGGGGCTTGGTTCTTAAGAGGTCCTCGGTGACCCTCCTCCCTCATTTTTCCGCCTGGTCATATTCACGTAGAGCTACTGAAAGGGGTTGACCGAATAATTTTTTTGCTCAAATTGTATTTATAATTATGCATTTTTACAAGAAACTAATTGAACTCTCTATATCGGCCCGTCGATCGATATAAGAAAATTTATTTTAAAAAAATAAAAATTGTTTTTTCAAAACCGTTGGTTTTATTTACGATTGTTTGTTGTTGCTTATACAAACCAAATCCATATAAACATGTCGTTTTATATGTTGACTGATCAAGATTTTTTCTCCTGTTGTAGAAAAATGTCGATCAAGATTGATTTTTCCATCCTTGAAGCCTCTGGCAAGAACTACTTGGACTGGACGCAAGACATCCAGAACCATCTAGATGCGCAGGACCTCTTGGACGTCATTTATAACGAGGAAGAGCGTGAAGTGGAAGTCACTCACTCAATGAACGTCAAAGCGATGATTCTATTCCGCAGGCATTTATCTGACGCCATGAAGACGGAGTTCATTGAAATCTCCTCGTCGAAGACGCTATGGGACTCTCTGAAAGAGCGCTTCGACCACCAGAAGACCATATGGCTGCCTGAAGTGCGCCATGACTGGTTAAACCTGCGTTTCCAAGACTTCAAGAGTGTAACTGATTACAACAATGAAGTCTGCAGGATTTGATCACTTCTCCAATACTGCGGTGAGATATTAACCGACAGTGATCTATTGGAGAAAACATACACCACATTCCCTTCCACTGACAACTTGCTCCAGAAGCAATACTGTCAGTCTAAGTTCACCAAGTTTTCCGAGCTCATCACCCAGCTTTTACTAGACGAGAAGAACTGTCTCATTTTAATGAGAAACAACAATTCTCGTCCTGCTGGAACAAAGGCAATTCCAATGCCTGATGCAAACGCTCTCCATGGACCAAATTCACGGTAGAAACGAGACAAGGGCCAGTCGTCCCCGCCAAGGAACAGAGGCGAGTTTAAGTCTCGTCACCCAAAGCGAGGTTCTAACAAGAACCAAGGACCTTTGACTCCTAGACAGTCTCATGGTAAGAACCAACGGGCGAGTCGTCCCAAAGCGAGAGTGGAAGGCCAAGCGCCTACTCTCTGCTACAAATATGGTGCTTATGGTCATATGCAACGGACTTGCAGGACAACCCCCCAAGAAGTTGATAACTATCACAAGGGACGCCGGGCCGAAGCAAATCTGGTCAATGAGTGCGAAAATCTAAATCTTGAGACCCCCGATTTTATAGCAGAAATTGAAGAATGAATCTCCATTTTCTTTCTATATTTGATTTAAGTCATGAAACTTTTGGTGGTTTGTATTTTCTGTTTTTTCGATAAATTAAAGTTCTATTTCGAGCACTTTCCTCGAACGTGTGACAAACTTTAATTTTCTTTACTTATAGGCATAGACCATGGGGCAGTAGATTGTCTGGTTGATAGTGGAACGACCCACACTATCTTGAGAGATAAACCATACTTTATCTCCTATATGCCTAAAGTAACCTCAGTGACAACCATTTCGGGACCCTTAATCCTTGTTCAAGGTTTTGGCAAAGCCTGTTTTTCGTTGTCCAATGGTACTCCCGTTGAAGTATCAGAGGCCTTATATTCTCCAAGGTCCAGTCGTACCTTACTGAGTTTTAAGGATATTCGAGAAAACGAATTTCATGTTGAAACTGCTCGAGAACATGGCTTCGAGTATCTTTTCATTACCTCCACTCAGTACGGCCAAAAGCGTATCATGGAGAAGTTGAAAAGTCTTTCAAGTGGTTTGTATCTCACTATGATACAACACATCGAGAGTAATCTCATCATTCGTCGAGCGCCAGTTGATGAGAGCATTTTTATGCTATGGCATGACCAGCTGGGTCATCCGGGTCAAAATACGATGCTTCGCACTATGAATGCATCGCATGGGCATCCTCTTGTAGGAAAGAATTTCGTTATAAATCCGAAAAGCCTTTGCCAAGCTTGCTCGATTGGGAAGACGAATCTCAAGCCGCTCCATGTGAAACCTACGAGATTGGTTTCTCAATTCCTTGAAATAATTCATGGAGATATTTGTTGTCACGCCCCAGAACCAGAATACTGGAGAGCGGGAGAATGACTCAGCCAACTACGTATTACGGGTAGATGAATACCGTATAATACGATCAATGCTGTCTAATAAGACGAGGGGGTGCATACTACATAAGAGTCTCACTATGGTCACTTCACATCTATTGTCTCAATCATTCAAGCAAGAAACAGAAATAGAGAACATTTGAGATCAAGCAGTAAGACGTCCCAAACGCTCAGTCAAAATGTTCTTGATATCTGACTTTTCAAAACACAGCCAGATGATGTAGCAAGTATACACAATTGTTATCAGCTGCAGCCTGACTTAGTTACAATTTTGCAAAAGTAGGTACAAGACAATCCGACTAACATGTCGGTGCCAAACGGCAAGTATAAAGTAAATAACAAAAACGAGCGGGGAAGTAAGGAACCCACTCGAGTCCTCATGCGATCATCCCTCTAGTATTGACCATCTTGGAGGTAGAAGTAAGCTGGATCCTCGGGGACCGGCTCTAAATCTGGCCATGCAAAACCAGAGAGGTTAGACCTCTAATAGCAAGTACCGCAAGGGAGCACGATATGAGAAATGAAGCCAGTAATAAGAGAATATGATAATAGATCTCTGCTATCTACTAGGATTCACATAACATCACGATACTTCGAGCCAACCTCCCAACCAAATAAGGACAGAAGTTGGCCCGTCATGTCCTGACATTCTGATCATCTCAGTTAGGTAACAGAGTAGGTACAGTACAAAAACAAATCAATTTAAACGGCCATGCAACTACTACGACTTGCTACTGTGAGTTCCAAGTTATCCTAGAATTATGCAATAGAGGATTCCTCAGTTCTTACTATGTGCAAGCAAGGCTAGTCTATCCAATCAATCAATTGCACCAATCATGTATTTAGACGAGTCCCAGCGGGACGCTCGTCGTTAGTATACATGTACAATTAAATAATATAAGCAGATACCGCTCCCTGTCCGTGTGGCAGATTTGTAGTACCTGTGGGAACCAGCCGGCCTGTCGGGCACTTAATAGTCCCAAGAGGGCTGCCATGTAAGAACTCGAAAATCTATTCTCTCCATACAATCATTATTTTATTTAACTTAATAGTCTCTACGTTGAGTGAAGTCCCATGCCGTGGATCATGGTCATTCAGAATGAGTACTTTCGTACGGGGTACGATATGCACAACTCTACAACGATACCCGTGCGGTTAGGTTGTAGGTCTTACATAGCGTAATGCAACAATCAAAACTAACCACGAAATAATCATGCCTTGACCATAAAGTACACATGCTGCTTTTGTAGAAAATAAATAAATAAATTGAAGCCTGCATGTGTCTGTATGCCAATATTTAGGATCAGCCAGTCGATT
This sequence comes from Iris pallida, assembly GCA_029216955.1. Classification (NCBI taxonomy): domain Eukaryota; kingdom Viridiplantae; phylum Streptophyta; class Magnoliopsida; order Asparagales; family Iridaceae; genus Iris; species Iris pallida. Next base: position 8,564,205 of record JANAVB010032220.1, read on the forward strand.
ACAATAGTTCATAATATGAACGTGTCTCATTTATTCAATTCAATAAGACGACTAGCCAGCCTCTTAGTTCTAATTAGAAACGCATGATCAATTTACTAAATCAAGATAACAATCCATGTTTATTAATGTCAAGACAATAATTAATGTTAATAAATGCCAAGTCAATCAATCAATGGTAATAAATGTCAATCAATGTTAATCAATGTTAATTTAAAACAAGAATCAGCCAAAAGGCATTATGGCTAGCATTCATGCGGCTGAGAAATTATTGATTCATGCGGCCGGGAATGGATGGGTTAAATGCGGCTGTGCAAGGGTGATTCCATGCGGCCGGAACAGAATAGTCTCATGCGGCCAAATTAGCAAGCCCTATGCAGCTAGAAACTAAAGGGTCTCATGCGGCTACGGTCAACATGCGCCTATGCGGCCAGGGAAAATTCTATGCAGCTAAATAGGTGCAAGCCTATATGCGGCTGAGAAGTCACGCAGCGCCATACGGCTGAGAATGATCAGCGCCATGCGGCTGAAAGTTTATCTTATGCGTCTGGGAATAGTTGAGGTCCATGCGGCTGCGGGATAATGAGCGCCATGCGGCTCAGAATCACAAGCCTCATGCGGCTGCGGGTTCAGGCTCAGCCATGCAGCTGAACAGCGCAATGCGGTTGATTAAATCCATGCGGCTGACTAAGCTCATGCGGCTGACTAAGCCCATACGGCTGAATAAGCACATGCGGCCAAGGGAGACTTGCCGCATGAAAACTCATGTGGTCAAGCACTGTTCTTCTTCTCCACTTTCTGAGAAGGAGAACCATGGGAAGCCATTGCTTTCGAGCTCCCTAATTTCTTCATTCCAAGCCCAAAACTGGACTTCCATAGGTCAAAATGGGGTAGAACAAAATTCTCTACAACATGGAACCATCAAAACTTGAAAAATAACAAAGTTACTAGATCAAAACCTAAGAAATCCGAAAATGCATTAAACTTAGATTTACAAGAAATGAGACATGGAAATTAAAAATGCTAAGTACTAAAGTATCTAAAAATCATAAGAGGAAGATAATAGAACAACAAAAATGGAGATCCATCAAGGAGCAAGTTGGCACTTGCCTAGGCAGCTAGGTAGGTGGGGAGAGTTTATGAGGAAAAAGAAGAGTAATGGTGAAGGAGAGTAATGAAGAGAAAGAAAAAGTTTGGGGGCTTTAAATGAAGAGGTGGTGGTAGGTGGGGGTTTGTTTCGGTTCATGATGAACCAACATACTTAATCCAATCCAAGCCGAACCCAAAGCATAACTAAAGCAGAGTATAAAAGCAGAAAATAAAATACAGAAATAAAATTACAGGAAATTAATTAACATAAAATTAAAGGGGTTTAATTACAGAATAATACATGATAAATATTAAATAAATATATTAAAGCAGTACATGTATTAAGAATATGTATTCTGGGAACGGGAAGTGACATTTGTGGACCAATCCAACCAACATACGGACCATTTAAATACTTCATGGTTTTAGTTGATGCATCGACTAGATGGTCACACGTAGTGTTGTTGTCCACCCGAAATGCAGCATTTCCTAAACTCCTCGCCCAGATCATTAAGTTAAGGGCTCACCATCCGGATTATCCGATAAAGTCTACTAGACTTGATAATGCCGCAGAGTTTACATCAAAGACTTTCGATGATTATTGCATGACTTTGAAAATAAATCTTGAACACCCTGTTGCGTATGTTCATACCCAAAATGGCCTAGCGGAAGCTTTTATAAAGCGACTGCAAGTGATAGCGCGGACCTTGGTTATGCGCACCAAACTCCCACTATCTGCATGGGGCTATGCAATTTTGCACGCTGCAAATTTGGTCCGTCTGAGGCCCATGGCCACCCAACCACTTTTCGCGTACCAGCTGGCTATTTAGCATCCATCATTCGCTATTTAGAGCCCTTGACAGGCGATCTCTTTACCGCGAGACACGCGGATTGTGACTTTGATGAGGCAATCTTCCCGTCGTTAGGGGAAGAAATGCACGCTAACGTTGATGAGGAACGACGTAAATTAGCGTGGCATGTGCCCGCTTTTGCTCATCATGATCCTCCCTCTGCACATAGTGATAAGGAAGTGCAGAGGATTCTAGGTCTGCAAGATATTGCAAATCAAATGCCAGACGCATTTAACAACCTAGCAAAAGTCACGAGATTAATTATACCTGCTGTAAATGTGCCTGCAAGGATAGACGTTCCTGAGAGACGCCATGTTTCTGTGAAACATGTTGCTCCGGTCGAACCTGCCGAGCAAAGGACGCTGCCATCGGCCGTCCAGTCCGCCGCTATTCCCAAAAAGAAGGGAAGACCGGTTGGTTCCAAAGATGTTCTACCCCAGAAGCGAAGAAATCTTGTTAAAAGCGTTTTGCCACATGAGATCATTAAAGATCACGGCGATGTATTAGAAAAGCGCGTTCCAGATGAAACGCCTATTCCTAATCATGCCGATAACCTCGAAATATCCGTCAAGTACGCTAGCTTAGACGATATTTTGAAGCAAAACGAAACTGTCATCGATGATGTGTTCATATACTCAGTGGCCACTGACATTATGAGCAATGATGACATGGAACCTCGCAGCGTTGCCGAGTGTCAACAACGAACTGACGAGCCACAATGGAAATAAGCAATCTAGGCTGAATTAGATTCCTTAGCGAAAAGAAGCGGGTTTGGACCTGTAGCTCCAACACCACCTAATGTTAAACCAGTTGGTCACAAATGAGTTTTTTTAAGGAAGCGTAATGAGAATAATAAAATTGTGCGATACAAGGCTCGCCTTGTGGCGCAAGGCTTCTCACAACGCCCTGGAATTGATTACGAGGAGACGTATTCTCCTGTAATGGACGTCATAACGTTCCGCTACTTAATCAGTTTAGTAGTTTCCAAAAAACTGAATATGCAGCTCATGGACGTGGTCACAGCCTATCTCTACGGGAATCTGGACACAGAGATATACATGAGAGTCCCTGAAGGACTAAAGATGCCTGAATCAAGTAGTTTTCGACCACGGAACGCGTTCTCGATTAGACTGAGGCGTTCGCTATATGGATTGAAACAATCCGGACGAATGTGGTATAACCGCCTAAGCGAATACTTGATCGGTTTGGGATACATTAATAACGAACTTTGCCCATGTGTGTTCATAAAGAAATCCACTTCAGGATACGCAATCATCGCGGTCTATGTAGATGACATGAATCTCATAGGAACCGAAAAAGACTTGTCAAAAACTGCTGATATCCTGAAGAGAGAATTCGAGATGAAGGATCTTGGGAAGACACGATTTTGCCTCGGCCTGCAGATCGAGCACCGTAAAGATAGAATTCTTGTCCATCAAGCGAACTACACCCAAAAGGTGTTGAGACGCTTTAGTCATTTTGACGTTAAGCCGTTCGCTACTCCCATGATCGTCCGCTCTCTAGACATTACTAAGGACCCATTCCGTCCAAAGGAGGACGACGAAGAGATATTGAGTCCTGAATGCTCTTATCTGGGTGCAATAGGCGCTTTATTGTACTTGGCCCAATGTACTAGACCGGACATCTCGTTTGCTGTGAATTGTCTAGCTCGACACAGCACCGCGTCAACACGCCGCCATTGGAATGGCATAAAAGACATTTTTGCTACCTTAAGGGTATTACGGACTTGGGCTTGTTCTATCCCTACGCGGTTTTGAGTGAGTCCAACGCTCTTGGCACTCGAAACAACGCGACCCTTGTTAGCTATGCCGATGCAGGATACTTATCTGATTCGCACAAGGGGCATTCCCAATCTGGTTACGTCTTTACCATTAGAAATACGGCGATTTCTTGGAGGTCTCGCAAACAGACCTTAGTGGCTACTTCAACGAACCACTCTGAGCTACTCGTGCTCTATGAGGCGACTAGAGAGTGTGTATGGCTTCGAGCTGTTATTGGCTGTCACTCCCCGTTCCCAGAATGCGTATTTTTATACATGTACAACTCATATATATTTATTTAGTATTTATCATGTATTATCCTGTATTTAAATTTCTTTAATTTTATGTTAATTAATTATCTGTATTTTTATTTCCTGCTGTTATTCTCTGCTTTTAGTCTTGCTTTTAGGTTCGGCCTATGAGAGGTTTTCTCGGGTTCATGGTGGTTCACATGAACCGAACCCCACCTACCACCACCCCTTCCATTTAAAGCCCCCATTCCCTTCTCTCTCCTCATAACTCTCCTTCACCAATTACTTATTCTTCTTCCTCATCACTCTCTTCCACCTACCAGGAGAAGGCAAGTACATCTTGCTTCTCCTTCACCCATTTTTATGGTTCATTTGTCTTCCTCTTGTGATTCTAAGAGAGTTTACTACTTAGCATTTTTGATTTCTTTGGCTTGTTTCTTCTAGATCTAAGTAACAGTATTCTCGGTTGTTCATGGTTTTGATCCACCAAACTGGCGTGCTTTTCGGAATAGATAGTTCATGTTGTAGAGCTTCTCATTCCACACCATTCTGAACCATGGGAACCTCATTTCTGGCTTGGAACG
>JANAVB010032220.1:8573757-8707117 GCA_029216955.1 Iris pallida
CGACGGATACACATCACATGTTCCTTCTCCTTCAGCAGATGATGGAGACACAGCGGGCCCAGGCAGAGGCATCGCAGTGCCAGTCGGAGGCGTCACACCGACAGATCGAGATGCTGAGGCAGAGTATGGAGAACTCGCATCAGCTTGCCCTGGCAGCAGTAGAGAGAGTGGCACCGGGTGCGGTACAGGGCCCTACTGGCCAGCAGCCGTGCCAGCAGCAGTCTAGACCGGGGTCAGTGTTAGACTTTCGGAAGATGAGCTCCAGGGACTTCACAGGCACAGAGGGCATCCTTTATGCAGACGACTGGCTAGAGGATGTAGAGCGGAGCATGGAGCTGGCAGAGCTTCCTAGAGCACTTTGGGTTTCGGCCGCAGCCAGCCGATTCTTCGACATTACGCTGTCACGACCCGCACCCGGATATACGGGTACGAATACGTGGGCCATGCCCAGCCTACGCCGCGGTATCGGCGGTAGAACGCTGTCAAGTATACTATACTAACTACAACATCTAAAAAAATCCATAACTAGAAATGTACTCATGTCACATCACGAAAATTAAGGAAGATAAGACAAGAATTAATAACAATATCACTAGAACAACTAGAATCTACAATAATCATAAGACATGAAGATAAAGAAGGAACAACAAGACTAACTAAGGATAACTACCAGGCAACTCCCATAGAAGAATAGTGAGATCCACCTCAGCTAGCAACATCATGAAGTCCAATAATGAGGGCACAACTGCTCCTAAAATTTGTCAACATATCCGGTCAGGATGGAACGAGTACATATATCTCATAACAGATCTCAAGATAGAATAAAAGCTATAAGACTGTAAATAGAGCATATACAATGAATCATGGAGTGTACATATATGTATCATGGCATGGTAAGCTGTAGAGCTAGAGCTAGAACAAGAAAGTAGAAATGAATCATGGTATGTACACAAATCAAGGTAAGCCATATATCCAATGTGTGTGAGTAGCAGTTTCAACTTGTGATCGGCTTGGGTTCATGTCAAGAACTGGCCTGGCAAGTCATATGTGCGGTATATGACTCACACTGTTCGGGAATGCGGGATGGATCTGATCACAGGCATACGCTACTACTCCCCCTACCCCAACTGGTAGAATGGATCCAAACAGGACACGTCACTGCACGGGATTCTAATGAGAAGGTCGCGAACCTTCTCTAGAATCAGTGACCATATATTGAGCAAGAGCTACAAGGGAGCTTGCACAATACATCCCAACCTAAGAAGGAGAAACATCTCTCGTCGGGATCCAAGAATACCAATCCGTGAGAACCATGTGTCAGGTATAAGCATATCAACACTAAGTACATGAATCATAACAGTTATCATAAATTGGGAATAAGTTATCAGAGAATGTACTCGTCTGGGGTCCTGCTGTCAATATGAATCAGGGTTCAGAGTAAAGCCACAGACCTAAAGATGAAATAATACAAGAGCTGATCATGGTCAAAAGATATACTAACATCTAGGTCAAACTAAGACAAACTGGGTCAAGGTTGACGTACAGTTGACTTTGGTCAACTGGTCAACTCTGGTCAATTCTAAGTCTAATCTAGGTTAAATAGGTCAATGGTTGCCTACAGTTGACTTTGGTCAAAAAGTCAACGTTGGTCAAATCTGATCAAACCTAGGTCAACTGTTGACTCTACTTCGACGTCTAGTCAAAGTAGTCAACCATGGTCAAGCTAGTCTCTATAAACATCTACAAGGTCAACTTATGAATTTCAGTGATTTAGAAATCACTGAAATCGACGGGTCTCTAAAACAACCAAAAGGAGAAAATATTATAATAATAGGGTGACACAAAAAGGGAAGAAATCTACAGATGTTGTCGGATGATAAAACTAACATCACCAACGTGTCCAGAATGGTCAAATCAGCTAGGATAGTATGTCCAAAAGTCCAATTTGGACACAGGGGCAAAACGGTAATTTCGGACCAAAATAATGTCCGCCGTTGGACACACTTTGCACCGAAAAATGTGCCGAAATAAAAGTGCACAAAATCTAACAAATTATATGTTCACGAATCCAGAATGACGATACGAACCCAACGGTATATCCAGAATTGGATTCCGTTGACCCGATCTCAAATTGGTCCGTTGACCCGGACATTGGAAATCGATTTGCACGGAAAAGCGTGTCGAAGCCAATGTCCTCAAAACTCAGCAAATTATATGTCAACGAGTCCAGAATGACGATACGAACTCAATGGTATATCCGGAATTGGATTCCGATGAGCCGAACTCAAAATGACACGTTGACCCAGATATTGGTATCCGACTTGCACCAAAATGCGTGCCGGAACCAATGTCCACTAAAACCTAGCAAATTATATGTCAACGAGTCCAGAATGACGATACGAACTCAACGGTATATCCAGAATTAGATTCCGATGAGCCGGCGTCAAAAAGTCCCGTTGACTCAGAAAGTGGGATCCGCTTTGCACCGAAATGCGTGCCAGGGCCCACGTTCTCCAAATTAAGCAAACTTTATATGAAAACATATCAGAACGATGCCACGAGTCTACTGGTGATGTCAGAAATTGAATCCGGAGTCCCGGGTTCAAAAATAGAATTTTACAAGTGCAATACTAAGAATTCGAACGGCCAACTTTGGCGTCGAATTCGACCGACCTAACAAGCTCAAACTGAAATGAAATCTAAAGGAGGCAGGAAGAGGGTTATACCAGCTGTGCACCGGAACTGACGGCGCGCAAAACGAAGCTACGACGGCGAAGATACGAACCCGCGAAGTTGGCATCACGAAATTGTCCAAAAATAGTTCAAATTAAAACGTCAACTTGGTGGCCAGTTTTGATGTATCAAACGACGAAATTAACGGTTCAAACATGACAGAGGTGGAGAGGGATATACCGAGATTGAGACGGAGCAAGGAGTTCGCCGATCCAACGGTCGGATTTCCCAAAAAATACGCACGAACTTGCTGCGACGAGGCGCCAATTCTGGACTTCGCGCGCACGCGCGTCGACGGAATTTCGTGAAAAATGCACGAACAGGCTGTGCGTCGTGCCGAGGAGGATGGCGGTGGCCAGGGGGTGTTCGTCGGAGGTCGCCCGGCCATGGGGGGCTCACGGGGGCGGCGGGCCGGCCACGTGGCGGCGCACGGCCACGCCCATGCGCGCGCGCTCGCGCGGGGTGGCGCGGCAGCCACTGCTGCGCGCTGCCGCTGCTGCTGTTTGCAGTGTGGTGCGGCGGCGGTGCTCCGCCGGGCACGGTGGAGGGCTGTGCGGGCGGCGTGGCTCGGGTTGGTGGAGGTGGTGTGGATGTGGTGGTGGTGGGAGTGGTTCGAAGTGAAGAAGGAGGAGGGAGTTGTGGAGTTCGGGAGGAGGAGACCGAGATGAGTTGCTCGGGGAGGAGCCGAGGTGAAGTCGGGAGGTTGGGGTGGTCGGCCATGGGGGCTCGGCATGGAGTGGTGGTGTGTAGAAGAAGAAGGAGATGAAGAAGAAGAAGTTGATGGCTGTAGTGGTGTTGTGTTTTAAAAATGAGAGTGGGTGAGAGATATTAATGTGTGTGTGTGTAGATATTAAGGGAGGAGAGAGAGTAATAGAATAGAGAGATGGGGAGGGTGTGTTCGGCCACATGGGGGGTGAGTGAGCTGTGATGATAGGGTTGAGGTGGAGTGGTTGTATAATAGGGAAGAGAGAGAGAGAGATAGATATTAATGTGTGTGTATAATATAGAGTGAGAGAGATATTTAGAGAGAGATTCTATCCTAGTTTTTAGGGCCGGCTAAATAGGGAGGGGGTGTGTGAGTTTGTGTTGGGGAAAAATTTATGGTGAGGATTGATGGAGAGAATTCAATAGTTAGGATTAAATATGGAAAATTTGATTATTCCTAGGAATTTTAATAAAGGAATTTTCCATTAGATATATAAAAAGGGTAGACTGGGTACTTAATATTTTTCAAGAGCAAAGAGAGTGAGGGTGGCATGAGCGAGGGTAACATGAAGCTTGGACTGGGTTCGATCGAGCCGGGTCGGGTCAAAATCGGACATTGCGCAATATTTAAATAAAAATGGGTGTTTATAATCATGGGTAAATAACTAGCATGTGGGGGCTCAATTAAATGGGACACAAGTGTCAGGCGGATAGTAGGCTTCATGTGGGCCATGTCCCTATTTTGGATCGACTAGGTTGGGTCGATGTCGGGCCCCGAAATTAAATTGGAAATTAAATCAGGTTTCACGGTAGATAATTAATTGGCCTAAATTGAACCGAAAGTTGTGCGAAGGAAATGGAGCACAAGAGGGTGTGTCTGAGTGGGACACAATGGTCATGGGTGAAGAGCGTCTCGAGTAGATCAGGCATGACAAGTTGGTTTCGAGAAAATGACAGGTCTGGTGCTCCTAAATTAAAAGTCACGGTAACGCGCATATGATGATCAAGGAAAAGAGTGAGAATTCAATTAATAATTAAATGGTCTAATATTGACCCGAACTTGCGCGAAGCAAAAAGGATACAAGGGAACAAGTTCGAGTGGGACACGATATATCAAAATAAAGATAATCTCGTCTACTACAAACTCCAAGAAGGAAGTTTCCAGAGACTGGCATCCCTGATGCTCTAGAATTCCAAGTCACGGTAAAGAGCATTAAATCAAATAATAATATCTGTTCAAAATAATTGATTTAAAAAATAAAAAAAAATAAGACCAAATTTCAGGGGCTTATAATCCTACCCACCTTATGAAAATTTCGTCCTCGAAATTAAAGGTTGGTAGTGGGGTTAAAACATGATAGAAGATTTAGGCAATATTTAGGCACGATCCAAGAATGACGAGTTTGCACGATCAAGAAAATCGATTTACAATTATTCAGGCACGATGAGGGATTTGGCACGATAGAATCATGATATGAACAAAATTATATGTGCATGATTTCAGAAATGAGCCAAGTCATTGGGGCAAAATTTTAGAGACGATTAGGAGAATCGAAGATATAATGAAGTTCAAGTACGGGGTGACCCGTAGGACTTAGGTTGATGGAAATCAACCTGAAAGTCGCACATACTTGATCAAGATGAAAAGCTAACCATGACCAAAACAAGGTTTGGCATAGTTGAGATAAAATTTTAGACACAAACAAAAATCGAAGTCAATGTCTTATAGGCCCGATCAGAGATTAAGGAGGATGATTGATAAAATCATGAAATACGATCCAAGTTCGAACGCGATTAAAATCGAAAATAGTCTAAGTTCACTTGGCACGATTTGAGGGTTAAGATTATCAAGATGATGAAAATCAAAGTTGGATAGTCATGATCTAAAACAGGGCTAAGAGAAGCAAATGGAGAAAAAAAATTTGAGAATAACCCGATTGAGAAATAGATTGGATAGAAATTAGATTATAGGTTACATAAGCACGATCAAGATCCAAGTTCAGCTATGAAAGACGGTAAAATCATGAATTCAAAATCAAGGTCCTAAAAGCACAATTTAGAAAGGAACCCAAGTCACAAGGAATTCGAAGTCATCTAGAGTCTAGTCAGCAACCAAGACTCTTTGGCACGATAAACAAGACGACCAAAATTGATTGGTCATGGACAGAAGGGAATTAAAATCTTAACAATATCAAAATTTAAGAAACAATTTAGATATGAAAATTTCAAAATTTTTTTTGAGTTTTCAAGTATAGATAACAGATGTAGATACGAGATATGTGATTTGTGTAATCAAGAAATAGCTAAACAAGGCAAAGGAAATGACGGTAAGATGAGAAAATCATCATGCGATGGGAGAGAAAATAATGATAAACAAGAAATAATGGTAGGAATTATCTTGCTCAATTGGTAAAATAAGTGAATCAACTTAAGATATGACCTGATAACCATATACGTCTATCCAAAATCATGTTGCCAGAATTTATGCCACGCCAGTAAACATAGCTACAATAAACGATAGAGTCCATAACTGTAGCTCCCCTTCCCGGAATTTCTAAATATTTTATTATTTAATGGTGATTTTAGATTTTTATAAATAATTATCTATTTAATTATTACGGTGGATGGTTTTAGCCATCGTTGAGATTTGGAGTACAAGGTGACTAGAAATCGTGGCACTGATAGTACAGTGGCGTACTTAGACTAGTGTATTGGCCATGCCAAGGAAGGCCGAGCCGTAGTGATGTCCTAACTAGGAAAACCAGATCAAGTTGTGACATGACCATTATAAATAGTTTAATTATTCATTATTAATATTATTTGACGTCTAGGCGACCTGGTCGCACTAAACTAGCCAAACTAGTCCGAACTGAGTCCAAGGCCAGGTAGTCATATAGAGCATCCTAAGACGTCCTTGCAGACATGCATTGAGTAGTAGTATTACAATTTAGTCACTTAGTAGTCGTTTTCCACAAAGGTAGTTATATATATATTATTACTATGAGTTCTCGATACTAAATAATGTTTTGTCGATAATATAGTAAAATAATTTTTTTAACAAATATGTTGAATTTTGGGATTTATATAGCCAATATATACTTGTGAATAAATATATATATTTGATAATTATTGTGTATAAATAGGTTCAAATGGTAAATGAGGTGCTTTATATATATTCCCAATAATATATTTTAATTACAAATTTTAGTGTTTAGATTAATTTAATAATTATATATGATGACTGAATATATATGTATATGTATGTATGTGTATATATATAAAATATATATAGGGAATTGTGTGTGCATGTGTATATATATATATATAAATATATATATGAATATGTATTTGTGTGAATATATATATAATAATATGTTACGTATATATATATAGGAATATATATATGTATACGTGAATATACATATACATATAGGTGTATATATAATATATGTATGAATATATATATATATATAGAGTGTTAATAAATAGAAAAAAAGGGGAAAACGAGGAGCGAAACAGGGAGGCTAGGGCTTACTCTTATAATAAGGAGGTTAGGAATTTTGCTCTTCTAATATGGTGATTTAGGAGTTGTATAATTGGTTAACGACATGCATGTTATAGGGTGCTGACCTGTTATGGTTTCTGAACATTAAGCCTACTTCTGTAAATGTCAGCAACAGTTTACAATATTGGATATATGACGGTATTGCAGCCTAGTCCGATAAGCCGGCCCAACCGAGCTTAGCTAACCCGAGCACATAGTTCCCAGACCCGGGCCCTTATTCCCCACGCGGAAATCAACAGCATATATACGCTTGTATATACAACGAAAACGAGAGAGAGCTCGAAAACAATCCAAAACCCTAGCCGTGGCCGCGCCCCGACCCAGGCCCTGCGCGCCTCCCTTCCCCACATCTTGGCGACCACCCCGGCGGCCCTGCACCGCCGCCAGGTCGTCGGAGTCGGCCGGACCGCCGTGCACATCGCGTACGGTCAACAGACGAGCAGCAGTAGGTGCGTTCAGGAGGCCAACTTCGCATGGTGATTCCCGTCTACCTCGTCGACCGTTTCACAAACGGATTTCGCAGGTACGAAGTCAATCCATAGGACTTTTAACCCCTTCAAATAGTTTCGAATATGGTTGACCGTATTGTTCAGGAAACCGATTCAAACATCGGCAAAAAACTGTCCAAACGAGGAACAGTGAACCCGACCCCAACTGCTGGGTTCGAAGAGAAATTCTGGATCCAACATTAAGAATTTAGGAAAACTAATTAAAGAGTAATTTAGACAACATATAGGGCTAGAAAACCCTTCTTACAGAAATCAATTTTGATAACTGTGCGCCGAGAAATCGGATCCCGAACTTTGACGAAAACCTATTTTCAAAACTTGAAAAATCATCCACACGACGTGCATCCCGCCATTCCGGGCGACGTGGTCGCGAGTCGAAGGCATCGAAAGCTGCGTAACGGCTTCGTGGTCGTGTGGGTTTTGACGGAATTCAAATTGGTCGCGTGTGCGCGACGAATTCGACGCGTATTCGTCGAAATCGCCCCGTATCCGTCCAATGCAAATTCAGTCATAACTTTGTGCACGCTCGTCAGATCGAGACGAAACTTGCGCCAGCAGGACCGTATCATTTTTCTGGTCATGTATGCCAAGTTTGGTCCAATTCTGAGACAGTTGAATCCGACGTCGTTTTGCGGGCCCCACGGTCCCACTCAACGGACGATTTTGTGCACGGCCCGCCGGAATCCAACTCTGGACATACGGTTGGGTTCGTATCGGAAAACTGGATCCGTAGACATGTAGTTTGACGACTTTAGAGACCGTTGACTCTGGCACGCTTTTCGGTGCAAAGCGGGTCCAACGGCGGACACCGTTTTGGCCCGAAATTACCGTTTTGCCCCTGTGTCCAGAATTGGACTTAAGGACAGGCAATCCTAGCTATTTTGACTATTCTGAGAATATTGGTAATGTTTATTTTAGCTTCCGGGGACTGTTGTACGAGTTTTGACTATTGTGGTATATTGAGTGATTTGGATCATCGGTTTCGCCAGCACAGGACCACAGGCGAGTACAGTTTATTGTCTGCATTTTGATATTGATCTTTACTATATTTCATTGATTAGTCATTGTTTATGTGATTTTTATACTCTATTATAAATTGTTGAGTCGGAAATGAGAAGTACCAAGGATGTGTGATCCGACCGTAGACATTGTAGACCTCGTAGACATTGTTTATTTTTATGCAGTAGACCTCGTAGACATTGTTTATTTTCATGCAGTAGACCTCATAGACATTATTTATTTTCATGCAGTAGACCTCGTAGACATTGTTTATTTTCATGCAGTAGACCTCGTAGACATTGTTTATTTTCATGCAGTAGACCTCGTAGACATTGTTTATTTTCTGCAAGTAGACCTCGTAGACATTGTTTATTTTCTGCAAGTAGACCTCGTAGACATTGTTTATTTTTCTGCAAGTAGACCTCGTAAAGTAGACCTCGTAAAGTAGACCTCGTAGACCGTGCGGTGTAGCACCCCAGACCGATCACATGTCAAAGGTACTTCTAACGGTGGAAAGTATATTGGTCTATTTTTACTATTGATTTTTCTTACGACTTTACTGTTATTTTCAAAACTCATGATTGGTGTCTAACCTTTGTTTTATAGTCATTTTCTTTATTTGAAATTGCATTCAGTGAATTGTGCTCGTTCCATTCCTGACTGGAAACCAACATTTTCAGGTTAGCCGTGAATTCACTTAGCATGGGAGATACGGGGATACTTGCAGACAAAAGCCTAGAGACTAGTTAGATAGTGAAGTTGTAGTTATTCTTTTATATGTACAAGTTTATATTTTTCTGCAAAATGTAAAACTTGTGATCATTGTAAATTAAATTAAATTTATGAATGAGCATTATTTGTGATTTGATCTTCATGGCCGTGACAGCGTTCTACCGCCGACACTGCGGCGTAGGCTGGCTTGGACACGTCTCGTATCCGTTTTAAAAAAAAAATGGGTGCGGGTTGTGACAAGTTTTTGTGGTGGCCCATGCAGGTCAGTCTTTGCAAATCATGCGAACTCGTGATAGTACTCAAGTTAGTTGTACTATTGCGAGCCTGCGCCTAATAAATGCTCATTCACGAAATTAATTTAAGAGAGTGACTAGGACAAGGGGTCCCTTATACAAATTACCGATGGGTAGCCTAGGCCATGCAATATAGATGAGAAGTTATTAATTTTGATAGCTTGTCAGATCCCCATAAGTACCCTATTTTCTCTTGATATGACGACATGATCCAATGTGGATAGATTATTCATTTGGTGAGACATGGCTTCCTAGAATTTACGAACTAACCTTGATAAATTGTTTAATTCCTTCTCTTTGTCTCTTAGATATCATCCTCCTATCTTAGTCCGAACTGCCTATTTAGTTCCTATTTTTGCCCTAAGAGTTATTATTTTATGTTATCTATAGATGAACCCCAAGATAGTTTCAATTCAAGGTTTTCCTCAAGGGTGTGAATACACATAGAATAGATATTAGAATGTTGCATTTCTTTGTCCTCAGATATTTCTTTCCTGTTCAATCATTTATTTGAAGGGTTATGATTAATAGGATAAATGCTTACGTTTTATTTCATAGTCGACATGTTTGAATCTCTAGAAACTCAGGAATTTTGAGGATATAGTTAAAGAAATGTTAGTTATCTCATAATGGCAGGACAGCAGCACACTGTCACCACTCATTTGAATTATAGAGACTATGAATTCACTGCAGCCAGCAGCGCACTGGCAAGGCACGACCCCTAGAGTTGAAGTCAGTCTAAGAAAATATAGGTTATAGGACATTGCTAAAACTACGACTAGTGGTCCTCTTGATCGTAATTACCCTTGGAACAATATTAGATAGAGATAGGAGATGTTCGATTTGTATCATGTTGAGTTACGAAACCAATGGTTTACCACAGCCAGAGTATACGGGCGAGGCGTAATCCGCGGTGAAAGGACTTCAAACATGATTACAAGTTTGGGATACCATAGAGGATAGGACAATGCCATGCAAAGACGATATTAGTGGAAGTTTTTGTAAGTTGGGTAGCGTGTCTCTCGACCTAGCATTCTGTAGTCCTTGTGACTTACTGACGAGGATATTGATTGACGCTAATAGGTTACCTAGAATATGGAATCTAGAAGTCCATAACCCTTTAGTCGACCAAGGCTTTGCGGATAAGACGATTGTAGGATGACCGTGTAAGCAAGGACACCGGATAAGGTTTTGATTCTCACAAAACTCGAACTACTTGTGCATCCTTTCAAAATCTCGCGTACTTGCATCTTGACTAACTTGACCAACGCTGCTATTACAGCCTAGTTTTTTGCAAGCTTACTCGTTTATCGAGCTTGATTCAGGACATATGTTTATTGGGGACGCCCACTAACTTATTGTCTAATCAGAATCAGTGTATTATGGTCTGATCAACCATGATGCATTTGGTTCGCTCTTCATTTAATTTTACTACGGGGATGGAGATATATAGGTATCTAGGATCTCATCCGCGACTGCTTGACAATTCCTCTTGAAATTATGCGTTCGTCTTTGAATCACGTGATTGTATTCAGTGACATCTTTCTTGAACTCTTCATTACTTTTGTCTTTCACTGATTGGAAAAGACAGAAGCTCGTAATTGGTAGAAAGATACCGAGTGGCCCCATAGCTATGGTAGCTGTATACACAAGTGTAGTTATCATCGGCCAGCCATGTGATTGAGTTACTCGTACTCCTCTCGACCCTCAAACTACTATTGAGACCTTCTAGCCATTCGATTTTAAGAATGATTAGGGTTTTACCCTTAGTCGAAATGCCTACCTAGGAGCCTACCTATTCTTTTGAGACCAAAGGTTGTGAGTCTCTAATTATTTGCTAGAAGCTTGCCTTTACTTTCAACCCTTGTGCCTTGACTCAAACGTCCCTCGACCAAAGCCCACAGTTTAGTCATGAGATGAATAGACAAGGCTAAGGACAATAATTTACCGTGACTAGGGTAGACACTCATCCCGAAATTGGTTTCCAACAAATATTACTCTAGTTATGTAAATGTTATTATTAAGACCTAACTAGTGTTGGAACACCACAGTCACTAGCTTAGCCAATACCATAGCTTAAATACCCTGCCAAATTGTGATATACCAGTTGTCAACAACAATGCATGATCACTGTAGCCCATACTACTAGAACCCTTATGACCATAGCATGACAGGTTTGACACAACTAGAGATTCACGACTCAGTTGTTAGAAATCTCTTTATAGGACATGCCTTGGAGCTGGTTACCCCGTCGATAACTCTTGTACACTATGGATGGGTATGTTCCTCTATGTTATCGACCATGTGTTATTATACACACTTGTTTTTCATTCATTGAAGAACGATCCTTGGCTTGACTTATATCTACCGTATTTCGATACGCCGTGCCATATTCCCTATTAACAAAGAGTCGAGGTACAAGACTTTGAAATTTTTCTGACCTCATCATTCCTAAAACCATATCCTAGCTTCTAAGGTGGGTAGACTGTAAGCCTTCTAAAAAATTTTGGGACATACGAGGATTACCGATAGGTTAGAATAATTTTCCACTAGGATGATAATTAGAGCCCCATGGACTCTCACTTTCCATTTAGGTCATTTTGTGTCCCAGGCCGTGTCATTAATATTCGGAGCACGAGGCCAGCTGATACCTTCCAACAAATTTCATATGCAAGATCTAGACGAGTCCACCTTCATCTAGGTATATCATGTCCCAATCTAAATCGTCCCCTTGTACTCTATTTTGTGCTACGACTTTCAGGTTGAAAAGGACTAGCTATAACCCTTACCATAACACCGGTATACTTTTCGACCTCTATTAGAACCTCAGCCTTGACTCAATTCATTCGACCCAATATATGATTGTGACCTACACACATTCCACTAGTATGCCACCCAATTGAGGCCCCATGTGCTACTTAAACACAAAAATCACGGAAGGCGCATTTTGGGCTTATGTACCTAATTAACCAACCCGACTAGCAACTAGCTCAACCACTTGGAAGGAAGCTATTCTAGGATACCATAACCTAAATAGAAAAAGTTTTATCGATGAGATCTTGTCTAGTCCATGTAGATCGAAATCCAATATTTATCCAACCAGCGACTGATGTCCAAATAGAGAACCCATTAAGAACACAATCTTGATTTCTCAAATTTCGTTCCATTATGGAACCTTGGTTGAATTAGAATTTCGAGAACGAGACTTCTGTGTTGCACGGATTGCAGGCCCCTCTAGAAAACGAAGAGTTCTTCGATGTAGCAAGTGACTGGACTAGAGTAGCCCAATCTAGCGAACGAGACTATAGGTTCATAAATACTCTTTTCGACCTGTATTATTGTATATTCTCTATTACTCTTTAAACTTCATAAATTGCTCTCGATTGTTCTTCCTTATCCTCCTGTCCTCTCTATGGTAGATAGACAAAGGTCATACTTATTAGAATTTACCAATATTTCTCAGTTACTCGTGTAAATTACTGCTTGCTAAGTTCGGGTTGCTTGATAGATACGAGAGGATTATAGATACCATATGCCTAAATATCGGTTGGTAGGATTGTTAGCACCAGTTAGGATATTTTAAGATTTTAGTGTGAGGAGTAGTGTGACCAAAGGTGGGTAGAAGTCCTGGAGGTTATTTGGCTAGGAGAAGAATACAACCTATTTTTTGAGGAATTAAAATTCGAGGATATTGTGGTAATAATGGATTCATTTTTATTTTTTTATATATATATTTTTTGATTGAATTTTGGCATGTTTATGAGTTAGAATTTCGAGGACGAAATTATTTTTAAGGTGGGTAGATTTGTAGCTCCCCTTCCCGGAATTTCTAAATATTTTATTATTTAATGGTGATTTTAGATTTTTATAAATAATTATCTATTTAATTATTACGGTGGATGGTTTTAGCCATCGTTGAGATTTGGAGTACAAGGTGACTAGAAATCGTGGCACTGATAGTGCAGTGGCGTGCTTAGACTAGTGTATTGGCCATGCCAAGGAAGGCCGAGCCGTAGTGATGTCCTAAATAGGAAAACCAGATCAAGTTGTGACATGACCATTATAAATAGTTTAATTATTCATTATTAATATTATTTGACGTCTAGGCGACCTGGTCGCACTAAACTAGCCAAACTAGTCCGAACTGAGTCCAAGGCCAGGTAGTCATATAGAGCATCCTAAGACGTCCTTGCAGACATGCATTGAGTAGTAGTATTACAATTTAGTCACTTAGTAGTCGTTTTCCACAAAGGTAGTTATATATATTATTACTATGAGTTCTCGATACTAAATAATGTTTTATCGATAATATAGTAAAATAATTTCTTTAACAAATATGTTGAATTTTGGGATTTATATAGCCAATATATACTTGTGAATAAATATATATATTTGATAATTATTGTGTATAAATAGGTTCAAATGGTAAATGAGGTGCTTTATATATATTCCCAATAATATATTTTAATTACAAATTTTAGTGTTTAGATTAATTTAATAATTATATATGATGACTGAATATATATGTATATGTATGTATGTGTATATATATAAAATATATATAAGGAATTGTGTGTGCATGTGTATATATATATATATAAATATATATATGAATATGTATTTGTGTGAATATATATATAATAATATGTTACGTATATATATATATAGGAATATATATATGTATACGTGAATATACATATACATATAGGTGTATATATAATATATGTATGAATATATATATATAGAGTGTTAATAAATAGAAAAAAGGGGAAAACGAGGAGCGAAACAGGGAGGCTAGGGCTTACTCTTATAATAAGGAGGTTGGGAATTTTGCTCTTCTAATATGGTGATTTAGGAGTTGTATAATTGGTTAACGACATGCATGTTATAGGGTGCTGACCTATTATGGTTTCTGAACATTAAGCCTACTTCTGTAAATGTCAGCAACAGTTTACAATATTGGATATATGACGGTATTGCAGCCTAGTCCGATAAGCCGGCCCAACCGAGCTTAGCTAACCCGAGCACATAGTTCCCAGACCCGGGCCCTTATTCCCCACGCGGAAACCAACAGCATATATACGCTTGTATATACAACGAAAACGAGAGAGAGCTCGAAAACAATCCAAAACCCTAGCCGTGGCCGTGCCCCGACCCAGGCCCTGCGCGCCTCCCTTCCCCACATCTTGGCGACCACCCCGGCGGCCCTGCACCGCCGCCAGGTCGCCGGAGTCGGCCGGACCGCCGTGCACATCGCGTACGGTCAACAGAGGAGCAGCAGTAGGTGCGTTCAGGAGGCCAACTTCGCATGGTGATTCCCGTCTACCCCGTCGACCGTTTCACAAACGGATTTCGCAGGTACGAAGTCAATCCATAGGACTCTTAACCCCTTCAAATAGTTTTGAATATGGTTGACCGTATTGTTCAGGAAACCGATTCAAACATCGGCAAAAAACTGTCCAAACGAGGAACAGTGAACCCGACCCCAACTGCTGGGTTCGAAGAGAAATTTTGGATCCAACATTAAGAATTTAGGAAAACTAATTAAAGAGTAATTTAGACAACATATAGGGCTAGAAAACCCTTCTTACAGAAATCAATTTTGATAACTGTGCGCCGAGAAATCGGATCCCGAACTTTGACGAAAACCTATTTTCAAAACTTGAAAAATCATCCACACGACGTGCGTCCCGCCATTCCGGGCGACGTGGTCGCGAGCCGAAGGCATCGAAAGCTGCGTAACGGCTTCGTGGTCGTGTGGGTTTTGACGGAATTCAAATTGGTCGCGTGTGCGCGACGAATTCGAAGCGTATTCGTCGAAATCGCCCCGTATCCGTCCAATGCAAATTCAGTCATAACTTTGTGCACGCTCGTCAGATCGAGACGAAACTTGCGCCAGCAGAACCGTATCATTTTTTTGGTCATGTATGCCAAGTTTGGTCCAATTCTGAGACAGTTGAATCCGACGTCGTTTTGCGGGCCCCACGGTCCCACTTAACGGGCGATTTTGTGCACGGCCCGCCGGAATCCAACTCTGGACATACGGTTGGGTTCGTATCAGAAAACTGGATCCGTAGACATATAGTTTGACGACTTTAGAGACCGTTGACTCTGGCACGCTTTTCGGTGCAAAGCGGGTCCAACGGCGGACACCGTTTTGGTCCAAAATTACCGTTTTGCCCCTGTATCCAGAATTGGACTTAAGGACTGGCAATCCTAGCTATTTTGACTATTCTGAGAACATTGGTAATGTTTATTTTAGCTTCCGGGGACTGTTGTACGAGTTTTGACTATTGTGGTATATTGAGTGATTTGGATCATCGGTTTCGCCAGCACAAGACCACAGGCGAGTACAGTTTATTGTCTGCATTTCGATATTGATCTTTACTATATTTCATTGATTAGTCATTGGTTATGTGATTTTTATACTCTATTATAAATTGTTGAGTCGGGAATGAGAAGTACCAAGGATGTGTGATCCGACCGTAGACATTGTAGACCTCGTAGACATTGTTTATTTTCATGCAGTAGATCTCGTAGACATTGTTTATTTTCATGCAGTAGACCTCGTAGACATTGTTTATTTTCATGCAGTAGACATCGTAGACATTATTTATTTTCATGCAGTAGACCTCGTAGACATTGTTTATTTTCTGCAAGTAGACCTCGTAGACATTGTTTATTTTCTGCAAGTAGACCTCGTAGACATTGTTTATTTTTCTGCAAGTAGACCTCGTAAAGTAGACCTCGTAGACCGTGCGGTGTAGCACCCCAGACCGATCACATGTCAAAGGTACTTCTAACGGTGGAAAGTATATTGGTCTATTTTTACTATTGATTTTTCTTACGGCTTTACTGTTATTTTCAAAACTCATGATTGGTGTCTAACCTTTGTTTTATAGTCATTTTCTTTATTTGAAATTGCATTCAGTGAATTGTGCTCGTTCCATTCCTGACTGGAAACCAACATTTTCAGGTTAGCCGTGGATTCACTTAGCATGGGAGATACGGGGATACTTGCAGACAAAAGCCTAGAGACTAGTTAGATAGTGAAGTTGTAGTTATTCTTTTATATGTACAAGTTTATATTTTTCTGCAAAATGTAAAACTTGTGATCATTGTAAATTAAATTAAATTTATGAATGAGCATTATTTGTGATTTGATCTTCATGGCCGTGACAGCGTTCTACCGCCGACACTGCGGCGTAGGCTGGCTTGGACACGTCTCGTATCCGTTTTAAAAAAAAAAAAACGGGTGCGGGTCGTGACAATAACCAAGGTATACACCCTATAATCATGTCATCTAGATTCCTTACCACGCCAACCGGTATGGCTGCAAGAGAATCTAAATTCCATAACTAGGATAGTATATCCAAAATCAGGCTCCATGTCCTTGTCCCGCTAGCAAATATGACTGCGATAAATTCTAAACTCCATAAATAAAGTAGACACTTACCGTTCTCATCGTCCTCGTCCAAAATATGTTTATCAGGATATCTTAACTCAATTCTTAAAAGAATTATCCAAAACAAAATCAAAGGTCAACAACGAATATTTAAGATTTAAAAATTCAACAACAAGTCAAGGGTAAGTTAATAGAAGCAACGGAAACAACTTCCGAGATAGGGTTCAGAGGAAAATCTTAGGGAAAGTCCCGAGGGTATTACCTAGGTCAAGATAGAAAATGGTGGAATATAATCTAGAACAAACCTCGACCATGATACGAGGTTGGTAAATCATATTCTCTTCCCAACCTAGATGATATATAAGTCCAACTTATAACTTCCCTCTGGGGTCCACAAACTCATTCCAAGAAAGAATAGAGTTGATAACGGACAGATGTTTCAGAAATCAGGACGGACAGAACAAATGGGAAAAGTTTCGAAAAATTCGAAATAAGATTCCCAGGGGTCATCCCTGGAATCTACCAAGAGTTCCTAATATATGACTGAGTACCAAATTCCTAAAATATTCCATGACTCAACCTTAATCCTAGGGCAGGCTCGCAATAGTACAGAAAAGCTCAGTACTACCACGACTTCGCATTAATTGCAAAGACAGACCTGCATGGGCCACCACTAAAAACGTGTCACGACCCGCACCCAGATATACGGGTACGAATACGTGGGCCACGTCCAGCCTACGCCGCGGTATCGACGGTAGAACGCTGTCAAGTATACTATACTAATTACAACATCTAAAAAAATCTATAACTAGAAATGTACTCATGTCACATCACGAAAACTAAGGAAGACAAGACAAGAATTAATAACAATATCACTAGAACAACTAGAATCTACAATAATCATAAGACATGAAGATAAAGAAGGAACAACAAGACTAACTAAGGATAACTACCAGGCAACTCCCATAGAAGAATAGTGAGATCCACCTCAGCTAGCAACATCATGAAGTCCAATAATGAGGGCACAACTACTCCTAAAATTTGTCAACATATCCGGTCAGGATGGAACGAGTACATATATCTCATAACAGATCTCAAGATAGAATAAAAGCTATAAGACTGTAAATAGAGCATATACAATGAATCATGGAGTGTACATATATGTATCATGGCATGGTAAGCTGTAGAGCTAGAGCTAGAACAAGAAAGTAGAAATGAATCATGGTATATACACAAATCAAGGTAAGCCATATATCCAATGTGTGTGAGTAGCAGTTTCAACTTGTGATCGGCTTGGGTTCATGTCAAGAACTGGCCTGGCAAGTCATATGTGCGGTATATGACTCACACTGTTCGGGAATGCAGGATGGATCTGATCACAGGCATACGCTACTACTCCCCCTACCCCAACTGGTAAAATGGATCCAAACAGGACACGTCACTGCACGGGATTCTAATGAGAAGGTCGCGAACCTTCTCTAGAATCAGTGACCATATATTGAGCAAGAGCTACAAGGGAGCTTGCACAATACATCCCAACCTAAGAAGGAGAAACATCTCTCGTCGGGATCCAAGAATACCAATCCGTGAGAACCATGTGTCAGGTATAAGCATATCAACACTAAGTACATGAATCATAACAGTTATCATAAATTGGAAATAAGTTATCATAGAATGTACTCGCCTGGGGTCCTGCTGTCAATATGAATCAGGGTTCAGAGTAAAGCCACAGACCTAAAGATGAAATAATACAAGAGCTGATCATGGTCAAAAGATATACTAACATCTAGGTCAAACTAAGACAAACTGGGTCAAGGTTGACGTACAGTTGACTTTGGTCAACTGGTCAACTCTGGTCAATTCTAAGTCTAATCTAGGTTAAATAGGTCAATGGTTGCCTACAGTTGACTTTGGTCAAAAAGTCAACGTTGGTCAAATCTGATCAAACCTAGGTCAACTGTTGACTCTACTTCGACGTCTAGTCAAAGTAGTCAACCATGGTCAAGCTAGTCTCTATAAACATCTACAAGGTCAACTTATGAATTTCAGTGATTTAGAAATCACTGAAATCGACGGGTCTCTAAAACAACCAAAAGAAGAAAATATTATAATAATAGAGTGACACAAAAAGGGAAGAAATCTACAGATGTTGTCGGATGATAAAACTAACATCACCAACGTGTCCAGAATGGTCAAATCAGCTAGGATAGCATGTCCAAAAGTCCAATTTGGACACAGAAGCAAAACGGTAATTTCGGGCCAAAATAATGTCCGCCGTTGGACACACTTTGCACCGAAAAATGTGCCGAAATAAAAGTGCACAAAACCTAACAAATTATATGTCCACGAATTCAGAATGACGATACGAACCCAACGGTATATCCAGAATTGGATTCCGTTGATCCGATTTCAAATTGGTCCGTTGACCCAGACATTGGAAACCGATTTGCACGGAAAAGCGTGTCGGAGCCAATGTCTTCAAAACTCAGCAAATTATATGTCAACGAGTCCAGAATGACGATACGAACTCAACGGTATATCCGGAATTGGATTCCGATGAGCCGAACTCAAAATGACACGTTGACCCGGATATTGGTATCCGACTTGCACCGAAATGCGTGTCGGAACCAATGTCCACTAAAATCTAGCAAATTATATGTCAACGAGTACAGAATGACGATACGAACTCAACGGTATATCCAGAATTGGATTCCGATGAGCCGGCGTCAAAAAGTCCCGTTGACTCAGAAAGTGGGACCCGCTTTGCACCAAAATGCGTGCCAGGGCCCACGTTCTCCAAATCAAGCAAATTTTATATGAAAACATACCAGAACGACGCCACGAGTCTATTGGTGGTGTCAGAAATTGAATCCAGAGTCCCGGGTTCAAAAATGGAATTTTACAAGTGCAATACTAAGAATTCGAACGGCCAACTTTGGCGTCGAATTCGACCGACCTAACAAGCTCAAACTGAAATGAAATCTAAAGGGGGCAGGAAGAGGGTTATACCAGCTGTGCACCGGAACTGACGGCACGCAAAACGAAGCTGCGACGGCGAAGATACGAACCCGCGAAGTTGGTATCACGAAACTGTCCAAAAATAGTTCAAATTAAAACGTCAACTTGGTGGCCAGTTTTGATGTATCAAACGACGAAATTAACGGTTCAAACTTGACAGAGATGAAGAGGGATATACCGAGATTGAGACGGAGTAAGGAGTTCATCGATCCAACGGTCGAATTTCCCGAAAAACACGTACGAACTTGCTGCGACGAGACGCCAATTCTGGAATTCGCGCGCAGCGCGCGTCGACAGAATTTCGTAAAAAATGCACGAACAGGCTGTGCGTCGCGCCGAGGAGGATGGCGGTGGCCAGGGGGTGTTTGCCGGAGGTCGCCCGGCCATGGGGGGCTCACGGGGGCGGCGGGCCGGCCACTTGGTGGCGCACGGCCACGCCCATGCGCGTGCGCTCGCGCGCGGTGGCGCGGCAGCCACTGCTGCACGCTGCCGCTGCTGCTGTTTGCAGTGTGGTGCGGCGGCGGCGCTCCGCCGGGCACGGCGAAGGGCTGTGCGGGCGGCGTGGCTCGGGTTGGTGGAGGTGGTGTGGATGTGGTGGTGGTGGGAGTGGTTCGAAGTGAAGAAGGAGGAGGGAGTTGTGGAGTTCGGGAGGAGGAGGGAGTTGTGGAGTCCGGGTATCACCAGCTGAAGGTGAGGCGGGATAACATTCCCAAAACGGCATTTCGGACTTGGTACGGCCAGTACGAGTTTACAGTGATGCCATTTGGGTTGACCAATGCTCCCGCGGTGTTCATGAACTTGATGAACATGGTATTCCATCAGTACCTTGACAAGTTCGTGGTGGTCTTCATAGACGATATCTTGATCTATTCGAAGATGCAGGAGGAGCATGAGGAGCACTTTAGAGTTGTGTTAGAGACTCTGAGGAGGGAGCAACTCTACGGAAAGCTTTCGAAATGTGAGTTCTTCTTAGACCAGGTGGAGTTCCTAGGTCATGTTGTGACCGAGCACGGGATTTCAGTAGACCAGAGGAAGATTTCGGCAGTGGAGTCTTGGTCTACGCCCAGTTCAGTTGCCGAGGTTCGGAGCTTTCTGGGTTTGGCTGGCTATTACCGGAAGTTCGTCCAGGACTTCTCGCGGATTGCAGAGCCGATGACTAGACTCACCAGGAAGGACGTAGAGTTCGTCTGGACTGATGAGTGTCAGGCTGCATTCGATGAGCTGAAGAGGAGGTTGACTTCAGCTCCGATCCTGACTTTGCCATCTGGGTCAGGAGGGTTCTCGATCTTCAGCGATGCTTCCGGGAAGGGTTTAGGGTGTGTTCTTCAGCAGCACGGGAAGGTGATTTCCTATGCATCCAGGCAGTTGCGTCCTCATGAGAAGAACTATCCTACTCATGATCTGGAGTTGCCCGCGGTTATATTTGCTTTGAAGTTATGGAAGCATTACCTGTACGGAGAGCGAGTTGAGATCTTCACAGATCACAAGAGCTTGAAGTACGTGTTCACTCAGAAGGAGTTGAATATGCGGCAGAGGCGGTGGTTAGAGCTGATGAAGGACTTCGATATATCCTTGCAGTACCATCCGGGGAAGGCCAACGTAGTTGCAGATGCCTTGAGCAGGTATCCAGTTGCTATGTTCTTGACGACAGATCGTTATTTGTTGGCCGACCTGGATAGTTTGGGTATCGAGGTCATCATTCCGGGCATAGAGATCCAGATGTGGGGTTTGCAGATTCAGTCTGAGCTGATGGATAGAGTCAGGTCAGCACAGTATGATGATGATGCCCTGAGGAGCATCAGGGAGCAGGTGAGGATGGGCTTGCTTGACGATTTCTCTTTAGCCGAAGACGGGTCGTTGTGGCACGGTACTAGACTGTACGTTCCACGTGGAGAGCTTCGGGAGGAGGTTCTTCAGGAGGCGCATCGCTCTCAGTATTCTATGTATCCTGGAGCCAACAAGATGTATAGGGACCTGAGAGAGCACGTATGGTGGTATGGCATGAAGCGCGAGGTAGCTCAGTTTGTATCTCGTTGTCTTGTGTGTCAGCAGGTGAAGGCCGAGAGGCAGAGACCAGGTGGATTGCTACAGCCGCTACCCATTCCCGAGTGGAAGTGGGAGCACATCACCATGGACTTTGTATCTGGACTTCCACGATCGCCAGGAGGGAATGACGCGGTTTGGGTCATAGTTGATAGATTGACCAAATCGGCCCACTTTTTGCCTTTCAAAGTGGGTTTGTCTACGGAGAGACTGGCTGAGCTGTATGTTCGTCAGATCGTGAGATTACACGGAGTTCCGGTGAGCATAGTTTCAGATCGGGATAGCCGATTCACTTCCCACTTCTGGAGGAGTTTGCAGGCTAGCTTGGGCACCTCGCTCAAGTTTAGTACTGCTTATCATCCTCAGACAGACGGGCAGTCGGAGAGGACCATCCAGACTTTGGAGGATATGCTTCGCACATGTGTGCTAGATCTCGGGAGTTCTTGGGAGGACCATCTTCACCTGGTAAAGTTTGCTTACAACAACAGCTACCAGGCCAGTATAGAGATGTCACCATTTGAGGCTCTATATGGACGGAGATGTCGTACTCCCTTGTCTTGGGACGATGTTGGCGAGCGGACGCTTCTTGGGCCGGAGATGGTTGTGGATACGGCCGAGAAGGTCAGATTGATTAGAGACAGACTCCGGGTGGCTCAGGATAGGCAGCGGCATTAGGCCGATAGTCACCGGAGACCGTTAGAGTTCGAGGTTAGTTTCAGTTTTTGTCGTGTTTGTTGTGATTGTTTGTTAGTTGTGTGTTAAGTTTTTGTCTTGTGTCTAGGTTGGTGACATGGTATTTCTGAGGATATCCCCGACACGTGGCACTATTCGCTTTGGCGGCGGTGGAAAGCTCACTCCGCGCTACATCGGACCTTTCACCATCTTAGAGAGGATCGGTGCAGTAGCCTACCGACTGGACTTGCCTACCAGGCTCGAGGGAGTGCACAACGTATTTCATGTATCTCAGCTGAGGCGGTACGTGGCAGATCCTAGCCATGTATTGGACCATTCAGCGATACAGGTGGGACCTACTCTCAGCTATCCAGAACAGCCGGTGGAGATTCTGGATCGCAGAAAGAAGGTGCTCCGGAACCAGGTCATACCCTTGGTTCGGGTTGCGTGGAGACATCACTCTCCAGGTGAGTCTACCTGGGAAAGGGAGGACGACATGCGGGAGCGTTTCCCTTATCTTTTCGCGCCCTGAGGTATAAATTTATTTCCTTTAATTCTGTTTGTGATTTCCTGTGCTTGTTGTCTTCAATTTCGAGGACGAAATTTTTTTAAGGTGGATAGACTTGTCACCCTCACTTTTTCCAGTTAGAGGTAAAATGGTAATTTTCCATTTTATAATATTTTTGGGAATTTTATTTCATGAATATTATTATTTAATTATTATAGGAGTCGGGTTCGAATTTCATCGCATTCCGAGTTAATTCGGGACCCCGGTGAATTTCGACTTGAGCTGTAATTAGCCTGTTAGCTAACCATGGCCCACCACACTAAAATTTAGGGTTTAAGAGTTTGGACTAGTCCCCCATGAGTAATTTAGTTTATTTATGATTTTTATTTATTTTTAGCAACTTCCTAAACCTATTTTGGAATTTATTTGCATTAGGCTTAGGGAGGGGCAAACTTGTAATTACAAGTGCCCCTCACCCACACCCATGCCATGCTTTGGCCGGCCATGACTAGCCCCCTCTCTCTTTCCTTCACCACTAAGCAACACTCTCTCTCTCTCTTCCAAATTCAATTTCTTCTCAAGCCTTCTTCTTCCTCCAACCAACTAATCTAGGTATACTTTAATTTCTTCATTTAATTCTCTTTTGCATATAGTTCATTCACAATAAATGGAGGGGAGAAGATTCTCTACCATTTGCCCACAAATTTGTAGGTTTTTCCTAGAAAAATAGGTTAAAGATTTATTAGGATTTAATCCTTAGAGAGTGGTATATATATATATATATATATATATATATATATATATATATATATATATATATATATATATATATATATATATATATATATATATATATATATTCTTGTGTGTGCATATATTTTGATGTGTTGTGTTGTGTGAGGATTAGTGTCATGAGGATGAGAGTGGTGAGAATGTGTGGGTGTTTGTGTGGTGTAAGGGTGTGTGTGTGTTTATATATATATATATATATATATATATATATATATATATATATATATATATATATATATATATATATATATATATATATATATATATGTGTGTGTGTGTGTGTGTGTGTGTGTGTGTGTGTTATATATATTTAGATGGATAGATAGATATCTAGATAGATATATAGATAGATATCTAGTTATGTATATATATATATATAGATAGATATAAATATATAGAGATATATATATATATAGGGATATATATATATATATGAAGTATATATATATAGAAGAGAGGAAGAGATGAAAAAGAAGAATAAGAACAGCAGTGGCAGCAGCCTATGCTGCAGTAACAGTAGCAGCAGCAGCACTTGGCTGCTGCCAGGAAGAAACCCCCCCCTCCCCCCTATGGCCTTTAAGCCTATTAAACCCCCCCCCCCCCCCCCCCCCCCTTAACCTATATATATATGTATATATATAGATATATATATATATATATGTATTATATATGGATAGAAATGTAGAGAATAGTAGAAGAAGTTTATGGAATTAGAAGTTAGAAAAGAATTAGAAGTTAGAAGGAAGAATTGAAAGAAGTTAGAAGAATAGGAAGAAGGCCAGAATAGAAATTAGGGGAAAACCGAGTTAGAGGGCGAAACGGAGCTCGGAGTATCGGATTGAGTTGAAACTTGGCGTGGGGCAAGAATACGTGATTTAGATTTTGCGGGTAGGCTTCCGGGTGAAAATCGGGGTTGTAGGGCGCCGATATCGCGCCGTACCATTCCGTATCTTGAAATATTCAAGATACCGGCAATGGGCCGTAACATGGACTAGATGTCCATTTTACTTAGGTATCTTGGTAGGTAATATATGTATAGGCTAGTACCTTACTACCCTAGGGAGCTCGGGTCAAAATACCAAGCGTAGGTAGGCTAACTTGATAGTTGCCTAAGCTAGAATTTTACCATTTTTAAGGGTAAAATAGGATATTGGCCTACGGCCAAGATATGAGTTTCGAAGTCCAAGATGGACTTGGATATGGGTTGTAGAGGTTGGTAATAGTTAGAAATAGTCGCCTAGACATAGTCTTGACCACGGTTGACCACGGTTGACTTTTTTGGACCAAAAGTCAACTATGGGTCAACGCTTTACCCAAATTAGTCCCAAATTCCTCTAGACTTGTGTAGTTGACCAAAAGTCAACTATTAGTCACCATTGACCGGGGGTTGACCAGGGTTGACCTAGAGTTGACCAGAGTTGACCAGGGTTGACCAGTTGACCAAAAGTCAACTGTAGGCCAACTCTTGACCCCGTTTGACTTTCTTCGACTTGTTTTGACCCGTGATGCCTGGTATGACCTAGGATTGACTTGGTTAGGCTTAGATTGACTTAATATGACTTGATTTGACCTAGATTGACTTGACAGGACTTAGTGTGACTCAGTGAGACCTAGTTTGACCTAGATTGCATATCATTCATTGTAAATCATTCCTAAACTTGTTTAAACCTAAATTAACTTACAGTATCTCATATTTAGGTCTTCTGATACCGCTCTACGCATTGATATATCCTACAGCTCAGGACAGCAGGCGAGTACATTTAGTGATAGTTTTCATTGTCTTGATATTTGCTATATCTGATTCAGTCGTAGTGTCTTACTTGATTCTCAGACACGATAGTTCACGGACTAGTATTGTCGGATTCCTGTCATGAGATGTCATTTCTGGATTTCTTGGAATACTGGTACTTGCTTAGTCTTGATTATCGTACTTGTATTGACGCCGATTCCTGAAGAGGACTTGCTCCCCTCTTTGGGAATCCCGCGTTATGACGTGCTATGTCCGGATCCGTATACTATTCGGGGAATGGGGAATATTATAGATAGTGTGATCAATGCCCACCTTGAGTTACTACTTGTATCATAGCTATACCCTCACCTCACGATGGGTATAGCCTGACCTGTGCTACTACTTGCTCCATAGCTTACCATCCCGGCCGGGCCGAGTCTACGTACTTGTAGCCGGTCGGCTGGAAGCCTGATTCTTGACCCATACCGATCACATTAGGCTATAATATTCGAGGCACATTTTATATTTACTTTTCTTGTCATATATCCTGTTCTGTTTTATATTTCAGTACTTTCTCACCATGCATGATATACAGTTACTCACATGCTCTACATGTCTTTACATTGTACCTTGATTTGGAGAATAATTTTTGCTCGGGAGAGGAGTTACAACCCCGGTCCTTGTTTGGTTTAAGGGTTGTAACTCGGCTTCCGAATGGTTCCCAAGTCTTCATATATCTTTGTCTCGTAGTTCATTATATTGTCTCTTATAGAACTTGTCAATTCACATGGAACTGCTGTTAGTGTTTGTACTTGCTCATTTTTCTGACAGGATACCATTATGATATATTATAGATGATTCTGATACGGACTGCTCGACCTATTATGGGATCGAGTTAGATGGAGTAGCTTTGGACCGTGGCCTTATAGTAGAGCCACTAGATTTTGTACTTCCAGAGTAGTGTAGGTTAGCTAGGTTTGACTGGACTGCGATCCAGCTAGCTTATCAGACTGTAGTTCTATATTCTATTTTGATACCCTGTGATGTATATATCTGGGCTTGTATTGGACTCTGCACTTATTACTCTTTCATCTATCATATGTCTTTCCTTCTGAGCTATCTACCTTAGTTTTATTCTGTGATTGAGACTGTATTGTTATGTCACCTCCATTCGGAGAGTATATACTGTACAGGTACATTTTAACTGTTAGTCGTAGGTATTTACAGACGTTATATACAGCGTTCTACCGCCGATTCTGCGGCGTAGGCTGGACGTACCCACGTGCTCGTACCCCTCATAAGGGTGCGGGTCGTGACACCTGTGTCTTGATTTGGTTTATGGATACCCAGTAAGACTGGAACTTAACCCTGAGGAGTTATAGACTCGACCCCATTTAATACTAATTGACTTTCATGCCTTGTCACCATTGATAATAATGGTTATCTTGACTAAAATTGATCATACGTTCCTAGTTGGAACTAAGAGACTGGCTAGTCGTCTTATTGAATTAAATGAATGAGACACGTTCATGTAATGAACTATTGTAATCGATTAGCCGATCCCGAATATTAACATACAGGCATGTGCAGGCTTCAATTTATTTATTTTTCTATAAAGCAGCATATGTACTTTATGGTCAAGGCATGATTACTCCGTGGTTAGATTTGATTGTTGCATTACGCTATGTAAGACCTACAACCTAGCCGCACGGGTATCGTTGAAGAGTTGCGCATATCGTACCCCGTACGAAAGTACTCATTTGAATGACCATGATCCACGGCATGGGATTTCACTCAACGTAGAGACTATTAAGTTAAATAAAATAATAATTGCATGGAGAGAATGGATCCCCGAGTTCTTACATGGCAGCCCTCTTGGGACTAGTAGTGCCCGACAGGCCGGCTGGTTCCCACAGATACTGTAAACCTGCCACACGGACAGGGAGCGGTATCTGCCTATATTATTATTGTATATTATATATTGATGACGGGCGTCCCGCTGGGACTCGTCTAATTCATGATTGGCGCAATTGATTGACTGGATAGACTAGCCTTGCTCGCACATAGTAAGAACTGAGGAATCCCTATTTGCATAAGTCCAGGATAACTTGGGACTCACAATAGCAAGCCGTAGGAGTTGATTAGCCGTTCAAGATGATTTGTTTGTGTACTGTACCTACTCTGTTGCCTAACTGAGATGATCAGAAGGTCAGGACATGACGGGCCAACTTCTGTCCTTGTTTGGTTGGGAGGTTGGTTCGAAGTGTCGTGATGTTATGTGAATCCTAGTGGAAAGCAGAGATCTATTATTATATTCTCTTACTTACTGGTTTAATCCTTCATATCGTGCTTCCTTGTGGTACTTGCTATTAGAGGTCTAACCTCTCTGGTTTTGCATGGCCAGATTTAGAGCCGGTTCCCGAGGACTCAGCTTACTTCCACCTCCAAGATGGTCAATACTAGGGGAATGATCGCATGAGGACTCGAGTGGGTTCCTTACTCCACCGCTCGTTTTGTTATTTACTTTATACTTAGCCGTTTGGCACCGACATGTTAGTCGGATTGTCTTGCACTTACTTTTACATAATTGTAATTAAGTCAGACTTCAGCTGATAACAATTGTGTATATGTTACTATACCATCTGGCTATGTTTTGTAAAGCCAGATCTCAAGAACATTTTGACTAAGCGTTTGGGACGCCTTACTGCTTTATCTTACATGTTCTCTATTTTTGCTTCTTGTTTGAATGATTGAGACAATAGATGTGAAGTGACCATAGTAAGACTTTCATGTAGTATGTACCCCCTCGTCTGGTTAGACAGCATTGATCGTATTATACGGTATTCATCTACCCGTAATACGTAGCTGGCTGAGTCATTCCCCCGCTCTCCAGTATTCTGGTTCTGGGGCGTGACATTGGCCATATTCGAAGTACATGTGATCTTCCATATGACCCAGATGAACCTGTTGTCGTCTATGAGGACAATACCGCTGTTATTGATCAAGCGAAACATGGTTACATCAAAGGGGATGCTATCAAGCACATATCGCCCAAGTTGTTCTTTACACATGAACAACAAGCGCTTCAGAAGATTGAAGTGCAACACATTGGATCGAAGAATAACCGTGCAGACTTGTTCACCAAGTCACTGCCGAAACACTCGTTCCAGAAATATGTCAGAGCAATTGGACTTAGGAAACTTTCAGAGCTAGCCTAAGTGAAACATGTTTCCTGCACCCTGTTGTGTGCATGTGAGGGGGAGCGCCCCAACGAGCACCTCCAAACGCCCTGTTGTGCGTATATCCCGCACCCTGTCAAGTACGAGTGAAAAGGGAAGCATCATGATGTATGCTTGTGTACTCTTTTTCCCTTCGACCAAAGTTTTTCCCACTGAGTTTTCTTTGGCAAGGTTTTTAACGAGACACAGTTCAAATCTCTTATTCACTAAGGACTATTGTAATCAGGGGGAGTATCCAGTGTATACTTCTAATCCATCGTGTACTCTTTTGTCCTTCGATCAACGGTTTTTTTCCACTGGGTTTTCCCTGACAAGATTTTTGACGAGGCACCTTTGCAATGGTTAGTTTACCCCATCATCACTGACCTATGTGTACTCTTTTGTCTTTCGACCAAAATTTTTCCCACTGGGTTTTCTTTGGCAAGGTTTTTGACGAGGCACAAGTAGGTGGTCAAATTTGAATCAGCAAGCTACAGACAGATGAAGAAGCTCAGAGGTGTTTACAAGCAGAGTTTGTGAAGAGCCAAGGGGGAGTGTTGTAACTCATGATAATTCTTCATGTTCCCAAGTGACTCTTCACCTTTGTAACTCCCAAGTGACTTTTCACTTTGTAACACCCAACCTCTCTCTCCCTATATAAAGAGAGGTTGGGATGGCTTGTAAAGACACATTTTGAGATATATTGATATACATTGAGAGGTTGAGCTAATTGTCCACACAACACTAAATTTTGGCTGGTTTATAAATGAATGGAAACATTTGCTAGTTTTAAAAAATAGTGGAATATATGCTTAGTTTCTATATTCCAATGGGGACATAAAATATTCAAAATAGAAAGATAAATAATAGATCCAACATATACCAATTCTGACTAGAGTCCCCAATATACAATTGTAGGTTTTAACAAA
Source organism: Iris pallida (assembly GCA_029216955.1). Lineage (NCBI taxonomy): Eukaryota > Viridiplantae > Streptophyta > Magnoliopsida > Asparagales > Iridaceae > Iris > Iris pallida. Next base: position 8,603,608 of record JANAVB010032220.1, read on the forward strand.
GAGAGAGCTTTCGACTTCTAAAATCCATCTACCTAAGAGTACTGTCCCAACCTTCTTGTGTTGCTCTCCGTGACCATTCGCATTCCGAATTTGTAAGTTAAATAAGATCACACTACCAAAAAGAGAAAATGTGCTTCCAATGCTCCGGCCCTTGTTAGCAATTCGACAAAGGGAAAAAATTTGGGACGGCAAAAGTACGAGCATAAATCAGCTCACTGTAAGTAAAGTACGTTCAAAAAGTTTGGTATATTCGAAAAATAAAATATTCGGGATGGGAAAAATTCGGGACAAGAAAAGTATAAGTATAAATCGGCTTACTGCAAATAAAGTACGTTCAAAAATTCGAACAAATATTCAAAAAATAAAAATATTGTGTTTAGAAACTTTACATTATTAAATATGTTGTCAAAATTGGTTAATTAAACATGTTCCCACCATATATTTTTAATTCGTGCCAAATTATTCAATAATTTATACGGAACACGTTTAAAACTATACATGCTTACGTCATCATTCGAATCTTCCAAAAGTACATAAGTATTATACGTTTCTGAAAGATACAGAAAAATTCACCTATAATACGAGTTTTATTCGGGTGATTGCTAACAACGCTCCAGCTTCAAAAGTTGAAGTTAATAGGGGATGGAATTCAGATGTCTCTCTTGCACCGATACATATTCGAAACTAAGAAACATGTACCTTTACCATCCTCTTCCCGGACGACTGGAGGACTAATAGATCATCATATTTACTGTTCATTCCAATATTAAGTCTTAACATATTCACGTGACTATTGTCGGGATCAAGATGTGACCCGAATCGAAGTCGGTCCATTATAAGGACATATTGTCATCTCGATCCGTGCATCCAGAAGATCTAATGTATTGTTATCTCGATCCATGCTCCACCTTGGATATATCGAATCCATCATTGAACTCAATCCGTGTAGTTGTCTCCAACATTAGATGATGTTCATAACTCCATATTTAAAAGAGAGCACATATAATCTGAATATACGCATGAACGTGCAGCACCACCCGTCTCGAACCACATGTTGGAAACACGGTGTGATCCGGATCGGAGTTGGCCAATGAGTTACGATATTGAAGTGGGCTCATATACCTTAAAATAGAATTCTCATGTAAGATATGAACAAATTTTAACGATCTATACCATGATTCCACTTCCTGTTTGATGTGGACTAAATTACCAACTCCATTATCACTCTCTTTAATCAAAAAAGAAACACAATCCAACAACTATCACTCATTTCTGAGATATATAAAGACCGCCGGAGTAAATTTTCGGTGCTTCATTCAAAATAGTTAACGAAACAAGTCCCAAATACATATACGAAAATTATTGACGTCAAACTTTTTCTTTTCTTTTCTTTTCTTTTCTAGAAAAGTGTGGCAAGCATTGTTTTTGTCCGTCCTTGTAAGCCTTACAGGTTGTGTTTCTCTTATTTCTCTCTTACAAAGGAAAATTGTGAGGACTAGGGCAGTTGGAATATCTCTGCGGTGTCCCAACCATCACATTGGACCTCGTCGGAGTACCGGCGATCGGGCTCCCCGACACGGGCTGACGGCCGCCCCGCCGCTCTCCGCTTATCCGAGGGCCCTTCTCAGCCCATATGAGCTCTTGCTGCTTCACCGCCGACGAGTACCTCCAACAGCAACCCGTCTGTCCTGCCTTTTCTATATATCTGCAAGTTGATAATCCGCGGATAGTTGCATTAACTTTCATATGCATGCTATGTATCCATTTAGATTGAGAGTTGGATTCATGCAACGGTATAATTTTTTTATTTTTTTTATCCGTTTATAATTATCAAATAAAAATATATAGTTTCTATATATTGACTTATCCAGTCAGAAAATTTTCTGCAGGAGACTGAATTTTAATAAAATTATGCATAACGGCACAACTCTAAAAAAAATTTATATCTAGGTCTTTTTCGCCAGACCGTCTGGCGGAAATCATGCAGGATGGGTAGTGGGATGGAGGCAGGTCTCTGCCGGGGACACGGAATGGAAGTGGTACGCTAAATACAGCACACACACATATATAAATATTGTTTGCAACTGCCCCCCTTTTCCCTACTCTGCACGATTTCAGTCATACGGTTCGACGGACAGACGGTCAAGCAGAAAAGACACGGATATGAAATTTTTTCAAAATTGTGCCGTTCTGTAGAATTTTATTAAAATTCAGTCAGCTACAAATTTTTTTTTTCTGTTATCCATTCCGGTAAACATTCCATTGTGTGGATTAATTTATAGCTTCTAAAAACCGATTTAAAAGATCGAAACCAGGAAAGCAATTGCGTAGGTATATAGTTCTGCAGTGTGGTGTACCTTTGGCTAAATCTCCTTCCCAGACATTGAACACATTTCCTTCCCTCACACATCTCTCCCATTCCCATACTCACACAGTTCTTGCAATAAACCCTTCCGCAAACCTGACACCAACGCCGCAAAATTAATCTTAATACACAGTACAGGATTAATTTGGAGATGTAAAATTGCATGAATTTCTTCAAGGAAAAAAATAAATCTAGTTTTCTAAATATAAATGACTAACATAATTAAACTGTGAAATTAGATATCTTTACCATCATAATGCAGCTTGCAAACGGCTCAAAAACTAAGCCGTATGTATATCTCCATTAATCTTCATCTTCACTATTATCAAGATGTTTGAAAACAGCTTAAAATTACCACCATATATAGATTACTCACCGTAAAAAAAAAAAATCGTAAATTTTTTCTAACTATATGAAGATATCTATTATAAAACCCTATAAACTTATCTATAAAAAATCCAAATTAAAATAAATTCAATAATATTTAAATCATATATATAGAAGAAGATAGAAAAGAGGACACAAGAGGTGTTCAGAAACAGTTTCCCATCCTAGAGCCTCAACTAATCTTGGAATTTCACAACTCCAAGAGGTATAGCTGGACTTCAAATGAAGTAAATTTCCAAAAGTACATGTATTGAGCAAGTGTTAGAAAAAGAAATAGCCTCGTCATCGATCATTACATGAGAAAACCTGATTGCAAGTATAATAGCAGTAAATATATCCATGTACTACACCAGGATGTGGAGTATGTAAAATTCCTCGTCACAACACAAGGATGTAATCAACTTAATTATTACAGAGCTGCTACGTTGCTCACAGTTTGTAATCGCGGACGTGACCGTCGGTCGATGTGGCGGCCGGCCATTGACTCCCTAATTCGTATGGGACCCGGAGATAGTAGAGGGAGCCAATGGCCGGCGGTCATGTCCGCAATTATAAACCACGGACAAAAATTACTTTTGTAATTATTATTGCCACAAGAACCCAGCTTATCAAGAATACGAAAAATATAGTTTCAAAGCATGTAGTAGTCTACCCCTAATATTGAGGGTAGCTTCTTGTAAGTAGGGGTGAGCATTATTCGGTTTTGAACTGAAAATCGAACCGAACTGAACCGAATAAGAAATTGGGTTCGGTTTTTAAAAAAAATCGGTTCGGTTTCGGTTTTGAAAATACTAAATTTTCTTATTCGGTTTTGGGTTTCGGTTTCGGTCCAAAACTGAATAAGAAAATTTAGTATATATATATATATATATATATATATATATATATATATATATATATATATATATATATATATATTAACAAAAAAATACAAATAAACCCAAAAATCGAATAAACCGAAAATTAAACCGATTTAATTCGGTTCGGTTATTGACCAATTCGGTTCGGTTTCGGTTTTGCTTATTTGATTTCGGTTCAATTCGATTTTTGGTTATTCAGTTCGGTTGGAGCCGAATAAATCGAATACTCCCCCCTACTTGTAAGAGACGGGTCAAGGGCCTAAAAGCTGCCTAATTGTGCCACGAGGCTCCCCGTACACTTATGCAAGACTCGGAAGGGTAGAATTAAGATATAGGTAGCCTTATTGAACCTATATCCTCCAAGACCAAGATGCAAGTAACAAAATCTTATTGTTGGGCCAAACAACAAAAGAAAATTATACAACTTCTCTAAAGATTTTAGGTGATTGTAATTATCTACCAAGAAAAACCGTATGGTCCATTGTCATTCCAATAACTTGTGTAATGGCACCCTAACTATAGCGCTATCGTGTTTTTAGACACTTTAACTTTCCATTGATCAATTTTAGCACCGCAACTTCATAAATTGCTCTTTCGAAACAGCTTTCGTCAAGTTTGAAACATCGTGACCACTTCAAAAGTATATACAAAAATACAATTTAAATATTTGTATTGTCAGATATTCTTTTTAAGTGGTTTCGATGTACTTTAAGATTGACGAAAGGTGATTCAAAAGAACAAATTATAAGCTTGACGTGGAAAAATAGAACAATAGAAAATTGAAGTGCTACAAACAGTTAGGTGCCATTAGGATAATTTAGGCTTGTTCTTGGTTAGGATCTCTACTTGGTTAAAATCTTGCTTTCCATGTACTATAACGGAAAAGCTAATTTGTCCACGGACGGACTGGTCCGTCCGCTGCGTGGCCGCACCCGATTGGTCTCTCGGGCGGACAACGTAGCAGTTCTCGTACTACTGAGTATCAGAAACATTACCAAGCATCGGTTCCGGTAGACGTAGATGTACTCGCTGCAGAGAGTACATATGTTGGTGTGAGGAATTCCTGGCCTCTTCTTCCTCCCGTCCGCCTCTCGGAAGGGCGAAGCAAGCTGGCTGAGGGGGCTAGAGTCGTCGTACGTCCGGCCGGTCTCCACTGCCAGAGGCTTCAGCCCCCTGACGGCGTTGGCGCCGCCGTGCCTCGCCGCCGCCCGCTCCCTGTTGTACAGCTCGTCTTCGAGGGAGGCCCGCCGGTGGTCGACGACGACGCTGCTCCTCTCCTTGTTGTTCAGCCCGTTGAGCGCCACGGAGAAGTCGAGGCTCGGGCAGTTGAGCAGCTCCTTCGTGTTCGTGTTGTTGCTAGTCGTCTTGCTTTCGCGGGATTGTTCGTAGATTGGCTCCATGTTGGTCTTCTTCCTCTCCGCAACACCATTTTGTTGTTGTTGTCTACACCTCGCCATGTCCTTGAAGGTCAGGTCGACGGAGTCGTCCACGACTCCGCTGTAGAGGTCTTCCAGCTCCTGTCTCGCCTTCACCATGGTCGCCGCCTTGTCGCCCATATTAATCTTTCTGTGTGTTATGTATCAGAGCGCACGAGAGGAGAGGAGAGGAGAGAGGAAGAAAGAGAGAGAATGCCATTGATAGCTTGATGTAGGAAGGGCTTTGAAGAGAGAGAAGAACTGGCGAATGATTCAAAGGAATGGAAGGAAAATACTCGTTACTAGAGGACAAGGAAGACACTTACGATGTGTTTGATTGCAAAGTGTAAAATATGTGGAAAAAAAAAATAATTTTATGGAATTATTTTTTTAGGAAAAAAATTTCATGGAAAAAAAATTTCATGGAATTTTAAAAAAAATTCATGAAAAACTAAATTTTGTGTTTGATTGTCATTATTTTCCACGAAAATAGTTATTTTTTATATTTTCCTATGGGGTGGACAAGTTTCATTTTCCACCATTTTAGAAGAAAATATGAAAAATTGTAGTTTTTTTGGAAAATAATTCCATGGAAAATATATGCTATCAAACACTACAATTGGTGGAAAATTTGTGATAAAATATTTTATATGGATAAAAATCCAATCAAACACAGCCTTAGATTGAAAACTTATTGATCAAAACATATGAAGAACAGCACAGTGGAAGATGATTGGATTTGTGAAAATAACTCCTAAAAAAGTTTTTTTTTTTTCAATTTCACGTAAAAAAAATCAAGGAATTAATTTAGATGTTTGTCTTTATTTTCTATGGAAAATAATTATTTTCCATGAAAATTAATATTTTTCTATAATTAGATCAATTTTATTTTTATTTTATTTTTGAAAAAAAAATGAAAAATGAGAAGTTTTTGAAAAATAATTTTATAGAAAATATACTCGATCCAATGATGTTCTGTTATCCGGTCGGATCTTATGCCTCTCCTCGATAACTACAAGATTCACTCGAACTCGATATCTCAATCAAATACAATCTTAGAGAAATATGAATTCACTCGGAGTTGGCGCCGGCTGCGAGAACAGCATAGTGGAAGATGATTTGTGCTCTATAATACTTAATTAGCATGATAACAACTGGTAGAAGTGTTGAAGAGGTCCAAGTAGTCTTTCATGCTTAGAAAAATAAAAATATTCTATTGCCGGAACTATGGATGGACTCACATTTGTATCCTTGCAACATAACTTAATATTTTTGTGTGTCGATAAGGATAAGGCAAATTATATGGACACAGCCAAAAATGATCGGGACTATCCCATTGTGACAGTTCTAGGACTGCCCATTTTTCTGACAGTCCAGTCTACAGACTGGACTGCCAGAAATGTAGACTGGACTGCCAGAAAAGTGGACAATCCTTGTTAGATCCTGGCAGTCCTTGTTAGAAACTGGACAGTCCAGTCTACAGACTGGACTGCCAAAAAAATTAAAAAAATAGGCTAGCCCCGATCACTTTTGGCCGTGCCCATATAATTAGCCTAAGGATAAATAACTAAATTAGTAGTATTAGCAACATCATTGACAAGCACAACCCTCTCATTATGGCAACAACAAGCGCACGGACCCATCAGGAAAACAACAAGCAACAAAAACAAATCAGACGTCTAAAGGCATTCCAACTTTTGCTCCAGAGTAGCTCATTACTTCAGGATAGTACAGGTTGACACAATTTTTATTCAGGACAACCCAATTTTTTTTGGGGACTGTCCACGTCCCAAACTTTTTTCAACGGAACTGTAGACAAATTTTACAGTCTTATAGTATATACATGACTGTAGAATTTTCTGTAGCACTGTAGGAAATCCTACAATCCTGCATTATATATGGACTGTAGACTTTCCTACAGTACTGTTGAAACAGAAATATACAGGACTATAGAAAATTCTACAGTCCATATATAATCCAGGATTCTAGGAAAATTCTACAGTATTATATATGCTATAGGACTGTAAAATTTGCCTACAGTCTTGTTGGCTTTTATACTTCAAATTTGGGTTGTCCTGAAAAAAAAAAAAAAATGAGTGACAAACTTGTAAATAAAAAACTTCTGTATCGTGTACGAAAATATTAGCAAAATGATACAAGAGGAGGATCGATGTTATAGACCTTTGAAACAGTTCATCGTCCAAAGAGATTAGTTACTACTTTATCGAGTCCTTTGAGGAAATTCTCACGATCCAAAAGAAACGTTTTGTCAACAGGAAGAAGTAAAAAAAAATAAAATCTATTATTTCTGTAATTGTTTGTGGATGAGCCAAGGGAATCGATTGGGAAAACCAAAAGAGAAGGTTAGAGTAATGCTATTAATCCCTTCGATATATTCCTCCAAATCATCACTAGACAACTGTAGTAGCATCTTATATACCAGCTCACATAACAAATTTTAACTCAAAAAATTAATCATCTATTTTTTAATATTAATATTAATGTTTAATTTAAAGTAATTTTAATTTTAATTTTAATTTTAAAATTTGTAATGTCAAATGGCCACGTCAACTGGCACATAAGGTTCGATAATTTGCAAGGATAATTTGACAGGATTAATAGCATTTTTCTTTGTCTTATATTTGGAATGTTAAACCATTAAATAATAGCCTTCAGCCTCGTTTGGTTCGCGGAAAGGAAAGGAAATTGATTCCATGACTTTTCCGTTCCATTGAAAAATTGTAATTCCACTCGATTTTCTTTCCGGTGTTTCAAAAAGTTAAGAAAATTGAGAGGAAAAGTGAATCCTTAAGAGGAAGAAAATGAATCATTGGATTTGTAGGAGGAACCACTTTCTCCCATATTTTTTTCTCCTATTAGGAATCAAATTCCTTTCCTCTTCATTTCTTTTAACATCCAAACAAAGGAAATAAATTACTTTTTTTTTCCAAGGCTCCAATTCCGCGAACCAACGTGGACGAAAGGGGGTTTCAAGCAAGTATATTCCTATCGACTATAAACATGTGACTAGGGAAAGTCAGTAGTTACTTGGCACAATCCCAACATGGACAATCTGATAGGAATTAATTGCAAAATTTGGAGCATGGAGAGCAGTAAGCCCCAACTTGCATAATTTAAAAAAAAAAAAAAAATCGATGCGAACGGAGATCACTTTCCGGTGAAGACATCAACAAGTTGAACTTGAATCCAAACATCATAGGTAATGTTGGTCTGGACAATATATGTTCAAGAATGAAGTGACAACCAAATTAAACAATTTGCTCATGGAGTACAGGGTTTGCATCAATTGTGTAAAGTGACATGGTTGTATAATAGTGTCAGAAAAATAGAACATTAAAAAGAAGAAGAAAATGATATTTTGTCTGCAGTTTGAGATAGCAAACGTGACCGAAATTAGAGCCAATAGAAGGCCGCCACATGACATACGGTTACATCCGCGGTCAACGTAGCACCTCCGAAATGAAGGGTATTGAGACAAATTTATTAGAAACTATTGTTGGTTGTTTTCTTGCGGCAACTCTTGTGGTATCCTTTCGATTACTAAGAAACAAAAATGGGCAACATCATGAAAAACATATGGTACAAAAATAAAGTACAAAAACAGTAAAAAAAATAAAAAAAATACAGTATGGTATGACAAAAAAAACTCTCCTAAGCTTGATTAACTTAAATATCTTGTTATTTTATTTGCAATATAATTGACTAGAAGCATCACAAAACAGAAGCCGAATTGTCGTCCTAGTAGAGTAGATCAGAGTCGATCATTATCCCATTTGCTATGCAATATAGACAAATAGGACGAAGAGGAAAATCAACAAAGTGCTAAAATTCTAGCAAAAGTAACAAGCAAGCTTCTTGCAAGTGGGAGATTTTAAGTACTTGTGATATTCTATTTGGAAGGATATTTCGGATTTTTTATCCCATTTTAAAAAAGTAAAATGGCTCATTCGAGAAAATACAGTGAACTCATATATATATATTTTTGTTGACACGAACACCATATAAATTGACCCGTAATTAATAAATTCTAAGTCCAAAAAGCATTGCCATCACTAAAACTGCAGAATGGAAATACAATTATCAATTATCGAGTAAGACGATGCCATTGCACTGTCACTCAGCAAACCATTAACAAAAACACCAATTTGTTTGCTGCCATCATGTTTTCTTCCCGAGTCTCTAATTGTGCCACGATCCAGATTTCAGTAAAACATAGAGCAAAATAAGCATCTACCTTGGTTTATGTCACTAAGCAGCAACAGTACAAAGCCCTCGGCTTCGTCCAAATAGTTTCATCAATGGGGCCAAGGAGGAGGGATCGGTCCCTAAGAACAAGTCCAACAAGGCGAGAGAGAGCTGCAAATAATCCAATCGGAATCAACAAATCAGTAGCGACTTCAGAAGTTCAATATAGAAAGACAAAATGAACGGATTCTCAAAGGACAATGGTATCGCATTGAACGATTCCGTCTAGAATTACACAATTTGAAGCTTCATTTGCACTCTAACATGCAGTTTACAAGCACTAAAAGCCGGCAATGATAACTACCCTGACCCAATTCAGCAGAAATAATGCTTTCTTTATAGATAATTAACTAGAGAAATGACATTAAAAGTATAAATAAATTATATATTCGTGTATTAGTAAGATATTTTAGATTTATGGGAAAACATGTGCAGCATATAGTGGCTATGCGAAATAATACCTTTGCTCCGATTGAGCTTCAAGTAATAGCTGAACCAACAACACAAGAAATTACTCTCGGTGGGGTTACCGTTTGGATATGTTTTCTGAAATTTCTTTCCGAAAACAGTTTTTTGAAAGCAAGTTATAAAATTGTTTTCTGAGCGTAAAATTTCTGGGTTTGCGTTTGGTTACTTTCATCTTAAAAATGATTTTACGAAATAAAAGTGACAAATTATGTTTGGTAAAATATTTTGTGAAAATAATTGTTATTAAAATTTTATAAAATATTTATGTCAAAATTGATTTGTTCATGTCCAATTTGTATCCCCACATTTTTTTCGTGTCCAATAAAATATTTTTATCATGTCCACTCAATTTGTGTCGACACAGACACAACTCTCCAGAAGCCATCCCGACCCGACCAGTGGCCAGCCTTCCGCCGCACCTCCACGCAACTCCAACAACTAGCCAACACCCACCTTACCCCTCACCTCACCCCGACCCCAAATTCTCTCTGGCCATTTTCGGCCACCGGCGCCGAGCCAACACCACCATCACCATCATCACCTAAACCACCACCGCCACCCATCACCACCACCATCAACTTCGGGAACGCCACCACCACAGCCCCCGACTTCCACAAACCCCCACCACCATCAACACCACCATCAACTTCGGGAACGCCACCACCACTGACCTGTTCCCCCTCCGCAGGACCCAGATCTGGCTGGAGGAGCTCGCGACGGAGGTCCACGAGCTCGCGGCGGAGGTCTCTCCTCCGGTCGCATCGCCGTCGACCTCCCTCGTCGAGCTCGAGGCGGTCAAGCGTGGCCTTCGTCTCCATGACCTTCGACCTCTATGTCGAGACCCGCCGTCGAGGTCGAGGTCGAGCTCCGCCGGCCGCTGTCGAGACGACCTCGTCGAGGTCTGAAAGAGGTCCCCCATGGGAGGGGAGGAAGGGGTTTCTTGAGCTCTTTCAGGATTTTCACTTGCAGGAAATGAGTGAGGAGAAGAGAGAGAAAAAGGAGGGGTTGGGTTGTTTCAGTGGTGTCACGTGGAGAGAGTGAGAGAAATTTTTAGGAAAGCAGCTCTCCCAAAAGTGTTTTCATCCACTCTCGCAAAACTAAGTTATAACTTCAGTTTTGAAGAATTTTTTTTGAAAACTTTTTGTGAGTGGATGAAAACCAAACACTCTTTCCAAACACTTCCGAGTTTAAACCCAAAACTGAGCCCCAAAAAACACAACCAAACAGATGATTGAGCCAAGTAAATTTTGACTATTTTACCTCGGCTCATTCAGATTTTGGCATCCTGATATCATCTGAAGTTGATTTGAGATTAAACTTGTCAAAACTAAACTTGCTTCTAGTTGGTTTTGAAATTTAAAGTAGGCTCTCATTCAATTCAAATGAACCCTCTCGAAGCTCTCCAGCCACTACTAGTGAGTTGCAATGATATATTTTGTAGACTTATTTGCTTACTCTTCTGCTCAACAAAAATCCATCATTATATCTTGTTTGTTACTTTATCTTTATTCTAATCAATGTCGTTTCAGAGCCACATGGCAAGTGGGTAACAATTCTAGGCTCCTTATCTCACCAAAGAAAACTATGAGAACTGGAGCATCCAGGTGAAGGCATAGCTGGGTTCAAGACGCGTAGAATATGGTAGTGAAAGAAAAATGAGGAGCCACAAGATGCAGCTATTCCATCGGCAAATCAAAGAGAGCCCTCATATGCAACTACTTCAAAGCAAAACATGGAAGATTTTTCAAATTTTCTATACACAGAAGTGGAGGTGAAAAAGTATGGCTGCAAGCACTACGGGGAATATTTGAAGCATTAAATATGTATGCAAGAAAAAACCATCTTAGATCATTTCCCAGGAGTCTTGGAGGTAGTGAACTGACTTCGAAGTTTGGAGAAAATCTTGATGCTACGATACCGATCTCTTGATCTGAAGTATGATGTGTTGTAACCATAAGAAGAATCACAAAGTTTGGGGGGAATATGTTTACGAGCTCATGGGGTCAATCCAAGTTCGTGTAAGACAATGCCAAAGAAATCAAGTGTACAAAGGCATTACAAAAGAAAAGAAAAGAAAACCAAGTGTCGGTGGAAGCAAGCAACTACAACTGAAGCTCCTTTAAAGGACAGAGGTGAAGTTAGGATTTTTATAATAATTCTGAGCCCCTTCCAGAAGTTTTCCAACTTGTTTAAGTGTTATCTACAAATGACAGTTTGGCCAAGTCTTCGATCAGCCCTCATCAAAAATCCAAAATTATACAAGCTTGCAAAATTTAGCCATGATAGTCCAAAAGAAATAATACCCACATCGCCCTCTAGGTAATAAAAGCAACACTAGGAAGCATACGCTACATACAATCCAAGAATCTAAGCCCTTAAATTCCCTATCACGGCAATCATTTAACTGTATATTCAAAAGTAAATTGAAACCCGGGTTACAATTAACTGTAATAAAGGAGATCCTGGGTTTTGAAACCCGGGGGTGTGATGTGTGCGCGCGTGCGTGTGTGAGTGTGTATTGGAAAGTGATATAATAGGAGTAGATTTCTTGACTAGGAGAACTACCTTTCTCACAATAAACCTTATCAAGTCATTGCAGCCTTTTTTTCTGCTTCCAACTGCTGCAATTCAACTAGACGCTCAGCCCAAGCTTTTTCCCTTGCAACCGCAGCCATCTTCCTCTCTATCCTCTCCATGTCTCTTTTCCTTCTAAACTCTGCATATTGAGATTTTCGTTTCTTCTTTTCAGACTGTTAATACACAAATAACAGTCATAATTAGTCAAAGAAATAGATATGATGGCATTTATAAATCTCATTTCCTGGTAAATCAGACTGAAAGAATAAGTCAGAATCTGGAGATGGATGTCACTATAATCACATGAAATGACTATGCAGAAAAGCATGAATACATAATTAACAGTAATTGTCATTGCTCTCAGGGGCATAGACAGCAAAATAAAACATCCAAGAAGAGATGCTAGAAGCAAAAAGGAGCAGGAACATCATAGAAAGAACCAATGTAAGGATTAACTCAAGGTAGACTATTTCCAAAACACTTTACATTATTGCTTTCTGAAATTTGAATGCGTATGGCTAGCCAACTGTTTCTTCAAATAACACAAGCTAGTTAGCAACTGACAAAAAAAATTGATGATGGCATTTCATTAGAAAATAAAGAAGATAGAAAATATCGTGAAACTGGAGTAGCAATAGCTAGGAAACACACCAATATGAATGCTTTCCTCTGTGCAATGCGCTTCTTCCGCTTCCTTCCTTGCACACTTCCTTTGTTGGGTCGACTTTTGGGAATTGGTTCTCCAGGCACATACTGAACCCAAGCATAAGGACCTGCAGTCTTCCATATGCATTAATACCATAATTTTAATACGACGATAACAGCCAATCAGCCATTACTGGATGCATGTGACTATAAAGACACAAAACTGACACATACACAAGCAATTAATCTATAAAGAATGACTTCTGAAACATTTATAAGTGCATCAATTTTCTATCATTTGAAAGGAAAGTAAAAGTTACTTAAGAGGGTTTACTCAATCGTGATTTGCAAATCACATGCTATGATTATGAAAACCAGTGTCAGTGGTTTGGGTTGTCGAATGTGATTTTTCACGTCCACTATAAGTCGATTGGGATTTGGGATTTGAAAACTAAGAGGATTAAGGATTTCAAATCACACATTCCTTTTATACCCATTGCATGTATCACAAGCACACCATAAAATGGGGTTCTTGAAACCACTTTAACCACATATCCCCTCTTATTTTAATTTATCTATGGCCTTTTCTTTTTTCACCTTCATCCATCTGACCATCCTCTTCACCACCGACTTCCCTTCCCACTAACGGTTACCACTCCGGCACCACCATCACTACCATCTACTCTCCCAACAATGAAAAGTCCAAAACGAACAAAAAAAGGGTTTTAAATATAAATGAATGTAATTCAAAATTATATTTGGGTCAATTATTAACATGGAAACTTGATATTTTTCTTTTAGTGTATTGTTTTTTATTTTATTTTTTCAATCGGATTGGGTTAATGTGCACATATAAGAAAGTTTTACAGTAAATTTACAGGGACCTCATATCCAAAAATACTTAGGTTTTCATACTCCTCCAAACTCCAACTAAAAATTCGTTTTGAGTTCTCATTCTAAGAACCTAAACCGGATTATTCATTAAAAAATTGGTCCAAGTCAACCAATTATATTAATATATAAGAAAATGGATTCTTTTACTAATAAAAGAAATATGAACATAACCCGAAATTGTTACCTTAAATTCATTTGGGTCGACTTTTTAAGGTCCGAACATGTTTTGACTAAAAGTCATGTTGGATTAAAGGATTGTTGGTTATCGTTGAGGGTCTGCTTGGATTGAGGGTTAAGAGAGTTAAGTGAGGAGAAGTTAAGTGAGGGGGAAATAAAACCATATTTGGTTTGGGGGTAGGGTTTAGAAGGGAAGGTTATAGAGGGTTAAGTGTGGGTTTATTTCACGCTCTTTTGTCCATTTTTTAACCCACCAAATCTGAGGGTTAACGAGGAGGATTAAGGAGTTTTGTTTAAAAAGTCATAAATACCCCTTATTTGTTCTATAAAATATCATGATTTTTTTTTTCATTTTTTCTTGTTTTCAACATGTTGCTCCGTATCTTCCTAATTTGTGAAGATATTTTGACAAGTTCTAATTAAAAATTAAATCAAATTTAAGTTTATGACATATGTAATAAGGTTATTTTGGTAACTATCATATTTTTATTAATCCTCATCACTCAAAACAACCAACCCAAGCAAGAGTTATTAAACACCCCCACTTAACTCTCCCTCCAATCCAAACAAGGTTCTATGTATTGACTCTACTCCCCCTCACTTAACTCCCCCTCATTTAACCCCACTTAACTCTGCTTATTTTTCCCCCCTCAATCCAAGCAGACCCTGATAGATCAACTCTAAAGAGAGCTCGAGGCTCTCGTCAATCTCTTGGTTTAATATAAAAAGATTTTATACTATGTTAAGTCTGATATATATTTTTAAATTAGTTGACTAGTATTATTTTAATTCTATATAGTATTAAGATATAAAATAAGGTTAATATTGTACACTTCAATCTATATTATTTGTTTATTCATGTTGAACAAGTTCGTATAAAACTATGTTTATTTCTCTTAAGTAGTGATTTCAAAAACACAACATAAACGTGATTTCAGAATCGCAACCACATACATTCTGAAATCTTCGTATTTAGCCTGAAATAAATGTCGCTGTGATTCTGAAATCACATCGACAGTGTGCTTATGAAATCCTTTTTGACTGGAAAGGAGTTAGCTCAACCTCTAGAATTACCAGCAGAGGCACCATGCCAAGTGTGAAAAGCAGAACTGAAACATTATAATCACAAGTAAGCTTCAAGTGGCAAGCGAATGTAGGTGACCAAGAGGAAGAAAAAAGTCCTATGTTGCACGTGCATGGCAAAACAGTTTCTGTATCCATATCATGTCCATACCCGTGTCTGTGACTACTTTTGTACCTATTTGGAAGTGACCATATCTGTATCGTGTCCGTATATGTATCCACATGCTTTTTCGTGCAACATAGATCCCAAACAATCAAATTTGAAAAACAAACTGAAGCTAGACACGATGTCCTAATTCAACCTACTTTAGATTCATCTTAAACAGACCCGGCTCATCTAGCTATCCTCATAAACTTTACCACGCCAAATAGATCATGGCAATTTATGAGGAACATGAGCATCGCCTACACATTGCCATCTAGTTGTTCCATTCTTTCTCACCAAGGACAAATGCCTTCTTTCTCTTAGCATTCTTCACTTTCAACAATAGAGTTCCATTTGATAAAAATTCACTCTGAATCCATGCTCCCCGTACTTTAAAACAAGCATTTTAGATGGTCTACTTTGAAAGGCCAGCAATAGGAGGCTTGGCATTATCTGTTAGTCTAGCTGTGAAGGCCATGCACATGCAGGCATTGACCGGTGGCGGTGTGCGTGAGAGGAGAAGAGCGAGAGATGGATGAAGGAACAGGGGAGGGAACAACAGGAAGAGATGGATAGAGGGGACAGAGAGGCTATGTTGCTCGAACAAGGACACGGATAAAGACACAACTCATAAGGGAGGATATGGACATTTTCAGATAGGTACAATAAGTACTCACCTATGTTGCACGAATACGAACACGTGTACCGATATGATAGAGATGCGGACACCTTTTTCCCATGTCTGTGCAACATAGCTAAGAAGTTCATTTTGGATCCGGGTATCAAAAGTTCTTTCTTAATAGATGTCTTTATTAAAGTTAATACTAAGTTGACTAACCAATTGTCACTTTCTGCATAGGCTAATTATAAGGGCACAGCCTTTTTTACGCGGGGCTAGCCAGGATTAGGGCTAGCCAGGCTTTGAGGAACTTTTACTCGGGCTGTCCAAAGTTTTCATTCAGGGGGCTGTCCAAACCCCACAGCCCCCCCAAACCCGAAAATAGACTCTCATTTCAAATTTTCCCTCTCTCTCTTCACAAACCCTATTTTCCCTCCTCCTTCTTCTTCTTCTTCTCCACGATTTCCCACTCATCTCTCTCCATTTGTTTTACGCAATTGTCAGGGTTAGGGTTTCGATCCTCATCTCCACCATTTCCTTTGTCTTCACCATTTTCCAACGATCTCTCCCTACGATGGCACGCAAACGTTCCTCTCAATCAAGGTAAGAAACCTAATACTTAAAGTTGTCAATTCTCTCCCCAAAATCCTATTAATTTAGTTCGAAAAATCCAAGTATGGAATGATAGTTAGACCTCTCGAGTCGACGACGACTGTCCATGTTTCTGGCAGTCCTATGTACTGTTAGGACTGCCAGAAAGAGAGGCAGTCCACTTGTACATCAAGTATTACACAGGACTGCCGCACTTTGTGGCAGTCCTTTATGCATAAAGGACTGCCACTAAGTGCGGCAGTCCTGTGTTATACTTGCTGTACAAGTGGACTGCCGCTCTTTAGGACTGCCAGAAAGAGAGGCAGTCCACTTGTACAGCAAGTATAACACAGGACTGCCGCACTTAGTGGCAGTCCTTTATGCATAAAGGACTGCCACAAAGTGCGGCAGTCCTGTGTAATACTTGCTGTACAAGTGGACTGCCTCTCTTTCTGGCAGTCCTAACAGTACATAGGACTGCCAGAAAGAGCGGCCGTCCTGAATTGGGAGTCTTGTTTCATGTTTGCTAAGTATTAATCGATTGATATTAAATATTCGTAGTCACGACCCGACTCCGAAGACGAAGGACGTTGACGTCGAGGGTGAAAGAAAACGTCCTACCGCATCGGAGCGGAAGGCACGTGAAGCTGAGCGGGTTCGCGAAAAACCAATAACGATAAGTGAACCGGCGGTACCCTCTCAGACTGCACCACGTCGAACCAAACGCGTTGCAAGTAAATCGAAGCAACATAAGACTCGTCCTGATTCTCCCTCCTCCGATGATGATTTGCCCATTGTTCATAGAGGGGGGGACGATGGTTCCGGACCTTCTCACGCGAAGGCCGCTTCTGATAGAGCTGATCCGGAAGTGAGGCCAATCGGTTGCTCACTATTGACGTCCCTGCCTAACCATATATCTTACCAAATTTGGAAAGATCTGGCAAGTTCATTACCTTAGATGTAAATTGACTTTTGAAAATAGTAGTTACATTTTATATTTATATTTTCTTTATATTGTTTTATTTTCAGAAAAGCTCGCGTATCTTGCGGGTCATTAACCACGCTAAGATGTGCAGTACATGAAATTTTGACAATTTGAAAGGTGTGAAGGCCAAAATTATCCCCACTGGGTTGCAGCATATTGCGAAACACTCGTATAAGATCTTGGATCACGCACTGATCTCTGCGTTTGTGGAGCGGTGGCATCCCGAAACAAACAGTTTCCATTTCTCTTTCGGGGAGTTGACGATCACCCTCGACGACGTCCACCACATTTTGGGACTTAGAGTTGATGGTGGTCCAATGCTGATGAATTATTCTACGGGCGACTTTGAGATGTATGACGAGATGGTGGAATTGGTCGCCAATGCACTCGGTATTGAGGCAGAGAATTTTGTTAGTCTCCCCGAGTTTAAGAAGTTGTACGGAGTTCCTTTGAGTTTTCTTAGGAATGCACACATTGATGATGATGACGATGAAGATGACAATGAGGATGACGCCAACGACGATGTAGTGGCCCGAGCATACATGTATTTCATCTTGGGAGCCGTCTGCATTCCGAAACAGTCCGGAACCTCGATTCACGCCAAATATGTTAACAATTTTATGAACTTAGGCACTGTGGATCAAATATCATTTGGAAGCGGTATACTAGCTTATCTCTACCGCGAACTTGGCGCTGCATCTAGAGTCGGATCGAAGACTATAGCTGGTTGTCAAACTCTGCTCCATGTGAGTCAAGTAAATCGTACTTTGTTTATAGTTTAAATAAAATTAGGTCGATTAATATGTGTGTCATCTACATTTCATGTACAGGCATGGATATACGAACATTTTCCGACGCTAAAGAGGACTACTCTTAACAAAGACTATGATGAGCAGCTACCTAGGATGTGCAAGTGGAATCCAGTTAAGATAGATAGCAGACATCCGCATACTTTAGCTTTCCTGCGTTTCGCACTTAGATATGAACGAAAAGGAGGTGAGACAATGCTAACTTAAATTTTCATTTACTTAGGATTTCATTATAGTGTAAAATAGTAACTTTTTTGGTCTTGATTACATATACTATGATGTAGATTATTTGGCATCCATATAAGGATCTTCGAAATAGTTCTCGTCCGTTGCAAGGAGTTTCACTATTTCAAGGTCTGATATCCTGTCAAAAAATTGAGGAGCCTCATATGCCAGACAGAGTGCTTCGTCAGTTTGGCTACGTGCAAACTATACCGGGCACTTTGAATTTGAGGACTTCTTCAAAAGGGAACAAAGCATCAACCTATGTCCCGCCGGACTACCGTTGGGGCTCTTACTTCTTCACTGAGTGGCAACGTCATGTAGTTGGTGAAACTTTACGACGTCCGGTGGAGCAGATGTGGGATTGTACTGATGAATATATGAATTATTATGTAGAGGCCGGACATGGTATGATGTTGAATCCAGATACGCGAGGGAATGAAGTGCCGGTAGCTGCTCCTCTACCAAACAGGGCAGGCCTGCTTGACGCACTGCAAAAGATGGCAAGTAGTATTTTTTCGAATTAATGTTTACCAGTATAGTAACCTGGCTAATTTGGACCCTTAATTTTTCCTTCAGGCTTCGAAAGTAAGAAACTTGGGGAAAAGTCTCGTGCTGTGCAAGGGAGAGAACTACGTCGACGTTGCTAACCAGATGCAGAACATCGCATCGGACTATCCGTTTCTCGAAAACGAGCGACGGACTAAGATGCGTCATGAGAAAAAATGACTTGCTTATACTTGTTTGAACAATTTGTGTGCCGCTTTTGTTGAACTGTGTTTCGAATACTTGTTGACGTCTTGGTTGTAATATGTTTTGAAGACTTAATGTCGAACTCCGGTATCATTTTGTTGTATTATGCTTTCTTTGTAATATGTTTTGAATACTTCATGTCGAACTCCCGTATCATTTTGTTGTAATATGCTTTTGTTGTAATAGGTTTTGAATACGTAATGTCGATCACTATACAGATGTTTCCTGAACATTGCAAGTTCGAAGTAGGACTGCCAAAAAATCTGGCAGTCAATCGTGAATGAAGGACTGTCAGGGAACTGGACAGTCCAAGTTAGAACTTGCTGTGAACAAGGACTGCCCAGGAAACTGGGCAGTCCTTGTTCACAGCAAGTTCTAAATTGGGCTGCCCAGTTCCCTGGCAGTCGTTCATTCACGATGGACTGCCAGGGAACTGGGCAGTCCAATTTAGAACTTGCTGTGAACAAGGACTGGGCAGTCCTTGTTCACAGCAAGTTCTAAATTGGACTGCCCAGTTCCCTGACAGTCCTTCATTCACGATTGACTGCCAGATTTTTTGGCAGTCCTACTTAGAACTTGCAATGTTCAGGAAACATCTGTATAGTGATCGACATTACGTATTCAAAACCTATTACAACAAAAGCATATTACAACAAAATGATACGGGAGTTCGACATGAAGTATTCAAAACCTATTACAAAGAAAGCATAATACAACAAAATGATACCGGAGTTCGACATTAATGTTTGTATTAAAATTTCAATCAAAGCTTGTTTGCCATTAAAATTGTTTTGATTGAAATTTTAATACAAACAGAACAGTGATACAATATAGGACTTAGATGTAGTCCTAGGAGTACACTTTTGTTTAAGCTGGGTCCTTAGTGCCAATGGAGCGAGTGGTAATGCGTTGACTCCGTTGACCGGCTGACGACGGTTATCGGTTCTCTGAAGGTGTTGATTGCTCTGGGTGCTGGAGCTTGCTGAGAGGAGGAAGACGTTGAGTGTCTAGAACTGCCTCTCCGGTGATTCTCTGTTGTGGATTCTCTCTGTGTTGTGAGTCTCCTTGTGTTCTGAGTCTCTGTCTCTGTGTGTGAAGGAGATGATCCTTCTATTTATAGTTTTGCAGGCTGGCTGCTCATGCGCGCATGCAGGATGCGCTGGTGTGGGGACGCCACGTGGAGGTTGCTGATGGAGGCGCACGGATGCTGCGCCCTGATCGAGGGGGAGAACTCTTCATACTGCTGTTGTGAGCCGGCACGTAGCAGAGAGAAGATCTTTCCGTTGCTGAAATCTTGGATGAGTTGAGTCAAAAGACACGTGTCGTCGACTCATGGTTCGAAGATCTCGGATTTGGTAGAGAGGAGTGATCTGGTGGGCTGCGCCTTGGATTGGGCGCAGGAGGAGGCTGCGGCTCATAACCTTTAGGAGTTACAAACCATTTGGGGCGCATGGCTTTTGAGGCGCATGCAGGCGACTTTCCTTCTGTCTTTCGGGATCAGAGAGCAGTCTGAGGCGCATGGCTTTTGAGGCGCATACTGATTTGGACGCATGGCCGTAGAGGCGCATGCTGATGGTGGAGTGGCCACGTGGCAGTAGCCGTCGAAATAAAGTCATGATGATGCTGACGTTGCCGACGCTTCGTTTTCTGAAAAAACTGTCAACTGTTCAGACTTTGGGAGACGTGCTGCCAACTCTATCAGTTCAGCATTTAATGTTGGTGACGTTCGATGGACAGCTGAGTGGGCGCGTCGGTTGGCGTTCCACTCGGTATGGAGATGTGTGGGGGCGCACCCTCTGTAATGCGCCGAGTACTGTAGGGCGCGTCTGTGTGATGCGCCTGATGCCGAAGGGCGCGTCCGTGTGATGCGCTGTCTGGCTGGCGCATCGGACATGTCTTTTAATGATGCGGCTGTCTCGCTCTTCGAGTGCTATAAATAGCCGTTTGGCTGAATTCGAGGCGTCCGGTTCATCCATTTAATGTAAATTCATTGCACGGAATTCGGAGGGCCATCCACTTGGCGCGTGGGTTTGATCTGCCCGGCCTATAAATAGTGGCATGGAGAGAAGATTTGCTTCTCATTCCCTCACGTACTTCCAATATGAACTTGAACATGCGAGTGCATTCTGTTGACGAAGTGTTCCCGAGGGTGAAGATGAGACGCTGTGTTGTCTTCGATGCTCTTGAAGGTGACTGTTACATCCAAAAGACGGAGTCGAGGGCTTCCGAGGCAGGCGGAAGGTGCCTGTTGCATCCAAAGATAGGGATGCTCGGGCCTTGTCTCCGTTATTCCGGAAGAGCCGTAGATCGGAATGGCGGTGCTAGGCTCTATCTTCCTTTAGCCGCGGTTTCGATCACGGTCTTCCTTCGCCTTTGGAGGCTCTTTCGAAGCCTCCCCTGGCCACAGCATTTGCGGTGCTCTTCTCTTCCTTGGTTCCAGCCAGAGGGTTAAATGCTTTGTGTATCGAAGCATTTATCAGGCGAGCCTGGTTGGAAGAGCGGCACATAACTGGGCTCTGCTCGGCCAGGTGAGCCTGGCTGGAAGAATTTGGCTGAAGGGATGCACATAGCTGGGCTGGATGCACATAACTGAGCTGCTGAAGAGATGGCGGGATGCGCCTGGATGGAGGCGCATAATGTCTGCTGCGCCTGACTGATGGCGCATGGTGGCTGCTGCGCTTATCTGGAGGCGTATGGTGGCCGCTGGCTGTAGACTTAGGATCTTTCCTTTGTAGAAATTTTCCTTTGTACAACCTTTTCTAGACATGTAATAGACTTTTTTATATATAAAATGAAAAGTCCTTCTTCAAATGTCTATACTTATTGACTTTGCTGTGAAGTTCTTCGTCTGAGTTCTAGCGCATGTAGTGTCTGGCGCATGGTCTTTCTGGTTGTGAAATTCCATGCTTCTAAAAGACCCCCTTCAAAGTTTTCAAAACTTTTGAATAAGTTTTGGAATACTTTGAATAAGAAGCATGGAGGTCAGGGCGCATGATTTCTGGGCGCATGCCTGTTCGGGCGCATGCTCTTCTCAGTTAATGATGATGGTGCCTCGGTAACCGAAAAGATTAATGATGATCTTTTGGTTTTATTTGCTGCTATCCTTGCACAGAACCCGAGGCGACGGCTGAGATCACCCGTCATCTGTTTACGCGTGCGACCAAGCCCTATAAATAGGTAAGAGTGAGAGAGAAAGGGTTCTTCTTCTCTGTGCCTCTGCTTCTTTAGAGTTTCTTCTTCAAAACCCTAACTTCTCCTTCCTCGAGAGAATGGCTCTCAAGACTCCTCGCGGTGCTGCCGGCAAGGGGAAGGAGAAAGCGAAGGAGTCCCCGGAAGTTGCGGCGGCTGTCGTTCCCCGTCGGCCTGTCGAAGTTCGGCCGGAGGTGGTTGGTAAGTCTCATTGTCCGTACGCCAACGCACATAGGCCTTGAGTCTTTAATGATGTGCCGCGGTCTTTGCCCGCCGACGCGCATGGGTTTAAACCCTGGTGATGCGCCGAGGCCATACTGCTGACGCGCATGGGTTCAAACCCTGATGATGCGCCGAGGCCATACTGCTGACGCGCATGGGTTCAAACCCTGATGATGCGCCGAGGCCATGCGCATGGGTTCAATCCCTGATGATGCGCCGCAGTTTTCTCCTTTAGACACATTGTGTGTTCTCTTCTGACTTTTTCTGATCTTTTGCTAGTGTCGATGACAATTCCGCTTTTGAGTGAAGTTTTCTTGGAGGCTGCCTTCAACCAAATGGGAGTAGAGCATAACGAGGAAGTGATAAACCCTGCTCAAGATGCTCTTATGCTGGATCAGCCTCCTGAGAGAATGACCCTAATCCGTGAACAGCAGTATTGGTTCCTCAAACGGATGATGGAGCGTGGAGTCATTAAATCTTCCACATCTGATAAAGTGACCTTCCTGAAGCCTGAGTTCCTGTTTGGAGACCGTCTCACTTCTACTGACTCGTCAGTGCTGAAGGTCAAGGAGGACTGGTTCTTTACTGCGAATGGAGTGCATATGACTGTTAAGCAACTTGAACGTCAGTAGCCTTTGACGTCCTTCTGTCGCGTTGTTTCCCAGAGGAGGATGTCTTGGGAGCTTACCCCTTCTCAGGGGGGAGCGGTGACTGGTGTCATCCAAATTGATTCTACTTCCGACCAAAGGGATGCTTTGACCGTTGTACGGTCTGGGTCTTCTTACACTTGGCGGACTTTACGTCCTGGGAGCCTCTACAGTGATGTACCCATTGATACGCTTGCTTATAGTGCTTCGACTTTTACACATCGTATGTTTTTGATGGAACGCTCCTACCCGACAGGAGAGTTTCGGGTGGAGGGTTGGTGCCATTACGTCTCCAAATGGGATAAACTGACGCTCTGGATCTTGTCGCGATTTCGGACTGAGCTCCGAGAGATCGGGTTGACTGCCGCGATCCGTGCTACCCAGGCGGGTGTTGACCTTAATAGGCACATGTTCCTCGCACTCCTGGAGATGTTTGATATTCATACCGGGACCTTCTTTACTCCGGTAGGGGAGTTAGGGCTCGCACTTCATGAGATGTATGAGGTGTCTAAACTCCCTTGGGGGTCGGGGCCCTATGAAGAGTACTTTCCAACCAATGAGGAACTTCAGGTCCTGGGGGACAGAGCTGATGAGATGGCGGCCGTCTTCAAGGAAGTGGCGAGTCATCATTACTATGTGCAGAAAAGGGATAAAAGCGGGTCGCAGCCCCATGTGACCGCTTGGAGAGATTATGTCTTTAGACAAGACAAAGAGGATTCTTCGAAGTTTTCTACTCCGCCGGCGCTCTCTCGTAGCGAGGTGCTGTCCGAAATGAGCACGTTAGGGGAGAAGAATCCCCGAGGAAATGAAGACCAGCAGTCAGATGCACGCTCCTACAGCTGCTTCTGGCACCTTGCTTATCCAATGTCATCCAAGGCGGTTTTGGTCGCCTATCTGATGATATGGCTCCGGGATTGCGTGTTCGCAGGTGGATCCGGTGCCGTCGAGAGGGTGACTCGAAACTTAATCCTGCCAGCCGTAAAATTGGTCTTCGGCCGGCGCTTGGCTCTCCTCCCCGCAATGGTATGTAACCTGCAGCGAGGTTTGCGAGAGTTTGCTGGAAATGTGATTCATGATAGAGGCAGAAAAAATAACTTCCCGCGCGCCGAACTGCCGTTTCACTATTTGATGGGATGGCTGATTCTGCATCATCCCAGTGTGATGAGCCCAGGCTCGGAAGGAGATTATAAGGCTGGAGATGCATTCCTTCGTCGTTTCCATCGGAGGAGCTGGTCGCATACTGGTGTCCCGGTTTGTAGAAAGGTTTTATTCCGTCTTCAGGGTTGGGAGATCACCAAAGTTGGTCCCATCTATTTGGATTTTGAGGCTAACGAGGATTTAAGGGACCTGGGCGAAGGTACCACCACTCTGCCTCAATGGGGATTCCGCTGGTTGCAAAGTATCCGGCCGTCCCATCTGGTGTACCGGAACAGGAATCAGTGCTACCTGGAACCGTACTTGCCGAGCCGCTTTGCGCGGCAATTTGGTTATGCTCAGATGATGTTGGATAATCCCAGTATTACCCTGGGGTATGTTGGAAGTTTGTTGGATGGTGCACGAGCTTGGCATTACTATAATGCCGGATGTACCGGAGCTCGTTTTACGTTGCCCGTCCCCGATCCGCGGCCGCCCATTCTTTACTCGGCCGCCAAATTTTACTGTGTTATGGCTGCCCCGCCCTCCGGATATGACAGGGAGACCAGCCTTATCGCAGGCACCCAGTTAGCAGCGACTGGGGGTACGCCAGTGAAGGCCCGGCCGCATCGTCCGTCAGGGGTGGGTCAACGGAGTGCCCCTTCCGCATCACAAGCAGAACCCTCGGGCGATCGATCGAAACGATGTGCAGATACAGGGGCTGAATCTCTTGTGTCGAAGAAGCAGAAGAAGGCATCGTTACCGACGGTGTCATCGGATTCGGCGTCCGAAGAGGTAAGGACATCCTACTAAATCTGATTTTGGTTCCGCCACTTACGAGGCCCCATCTTCTTTTGTAGGAGCCGCTAAAAAGAAAACCTCGTACCCCAAAGTCGGGTGGGAGTAGGCGAGAAGAGATGGCGAGCTCGTTTGGAGTGCGTATCCCGCCGGCAATGATGTCTCTCATGGAGGAAGATCCGGAGGATACTGTCATCGTGGAGGTTCCGGTATCCCCGGGTTATGTCAGGAGGGAACCTGAGGGTGCAGCAGCTTCCGAGGTGACGAAGGCCACAGCGGAGGCTTCACATATCGAAGGTTTAGCAAGTGCGCAGCTTCCTGGTGATGAAGAGGAATGGAGTTCATCATCTTCCGATGACATCGCTCCGGAGCTGCAGGAGTCTGTTGCGGGGGCAGCAGAAGCAGTGAGAATAGAGGAGAGGGTTGATTCCCCTCCTTGTCATGATGAAGGGAGGTCGGCTGAATCATTGCCAAATCCTTCCTTGGCTTCAACCATGGACATAGAGATGGCTACCGATCAGGCGGTAGCGACAGATTTTGTCCCTGTAGAGGGACTTGAGAAGAATGAGACCCTTCTGCCGGTCTTGTCTCCTGGGGCTGGCCAGGAGATAAATGTTGATCTCCCCGTTTTGCCGGGGGAGGTAGCTGATGCTGATAGAACGTCGGGGGTAGAAGAGGTGGCCGTTGACGTCGGTGATTTCTCCGGGCTTGAGAAGGGTAAGGGTGTGGAACCCTCTGTTGCTCCTTCCACTTGGGGTACTATCACGACGCATGTGCCGGCTCCTTCTGTTCCTTCGGCTCCTCGGGCTAGCAGTCTGGCCCCTGTTGATGAAGAGCCTATTGCTGCCGAGGTTCAAACCTCTCAGATCGAGGTTGGCGGATCTTCCTCCGGTCCGCAAACTGTAGTAGCTCCCCCAACTCCTGCTATGAAGCCGCAGGTGCTGGCGGATGCCGACGAGTATGTGAAGTTCCTCGTCGAGGGAGTGTACAAAATGCTGGAGAAAGGTGTATCTGCAGTGATGGATGCCAAGGGGAGCTTTGCGACAGCAAAAGCTTTGGCAATGCCTTGTATCGAGCTGATCCGCGTTCACCAAGGCCATGACCATATGGCCAAAATTCTGGAGGTTTCGGTGATTGAGCTGGACGAGCGGCTCGCGGAACTGCAGCGCATCCAACGAAATGACCTCTCTGTCTTGATAGATGCAGAGATAGGGAAGTTGATTGCTGAAATCGAGGCTTCCCATCGAGCCGATGTGAGCAGTTGGGAGCGTGAAGTGGCTGGGACTGAGACTGCGGCGGAGCAGTTGTCTCAATCTATGAAGAAGACGACGGAGAAGCGGGCTGCGGTGGATGCTAACATCACAGAGGTTGATGCTCAGATGCGCCGTCTTGAAGACCAGCGGGCCCAACTTCAACTAGAAGCTGATCGTGTCCTGGCTGAACACGTGGCATTCAAGCAGGAGGAAGCGACTCTTACTCAGCGGACCCTTGCTTTGGCTCAGCAGCGACGACAGCTTGATGAGAAGTATGAGAGTAAAACTTCCGCTGAGGCTGTCGGATTAATGCGTCAAGAAGCCGAGCTCCGAGTCCAGGCGACTGTGGAAACTCGCACTGCCGACCTGAGACGTCGAGTCAGAGAGCTCTCATCCCACCCTGGAGAGGATCGGGGACTGTAGTCTCTCTTCTTTTTATGTGTTTTTGCAACTCTTGCTGGGGAAATAGCGTATTTCTGTACTTCCTTTTTTGAAAAATAAAGAAATACACTATCTTCTTTTTTTTTTGTGATGTGTTCATTTTTGATCTCATGAACTTGATGATTTATGTGGACCTATTATCTTTTGCGCATCTTGGTTTCTAGGTACAGATAATAAGTTTGAAGGAACCAACATGTTTGCTCAGAGGTAATGTGGACATGGCAATCATTAGGTTCAAATGATAGAATCTTCCTACTCAGAGGTATTTATGGACGTGGTAGGAATGATCCTGGGGGATACGCTGAACAACTCAGAGGTAATGTGGACGTGGAAGTTCTGCGATCAATGTACGACAACACAGGAGTTGTTTGTACGGGATGTTTACTCAGAGGTAATGTGGACGTGGTAAACATGAAGGATAGCGTAAGCTCACGAAATGTAAGGTTCCGCTTTGTAGGATGTAGAGGGACAACTCAGAGGTAATGTGGACGTGGTTATCTTTCTACGGAAGGATGCCACGGAACAGCTGGGTTCCGGAAGCGTTTGATTTTGTGAAAAGAGGTTGTTTGGGGAAATACATGTCTTGGAGGATGTCAAGAATAGTACTTCTTTAGGAACTTGCCGTTGATGGGCATCATGAACAAGTCCCCATTGGGTTTGGCGAGACGGTAAGCACCGTTTGAGTATACCGTCTCAATGATGAAGGGTCCTTCCCATTTGGGCTCGAACTTCCCTGGTGTCTTGTGAGTTAACACCATTGGCCTTCTGACTGCTAAAACCAGGTCGCCAACTTGGAAAGTTCTTTGCTTGACCTTCTTGTTGAAAGCCTGTGATATACGGACTTGGTAAAGTTCGATGCGTTGTTGAGCTAGGAGACGCTTTTCGTCAAGTGCCTCCAGTTCCCGCAGACGACGACGTTGACTGTCTTCTTCTGTGAGTTTGTTTGTGATCGCTACTCGGAGTGAGGGGATCTGGATCTCGAGAGGCAGTACCGCTTCGCTCCCGTAGACCAGGGAGAATGGTGTGTTGTCTGTTGGGGTCCGTACCGTTGTGCGGTAGGCCCAAAGACATTCGCCGAGCTTTTCGTCCCAGTCGCGTTTGTTGGATGACACGACCTTTTTGAGCAGCCTGACGATAGTTTTGTTGAACGCCTCGGCCAATCCGTTTGCTGCCGGATTGTAGGCGGTTGAGGCCACGTTTTGAATGCGATTCTTGTCACAGAACCTGCTGAAAATGTGGCTGATGAACTGGGGACCATTGTCATGAATGATTCGCCTGGGTACTCCGAAACGGTAAATGACATGGTGTTTGATAAAGCTGACCACCCTGGAGCTTTTTACTTCCGCTAGTGGGACTGCTTCCGCCCATTTGGAGAAGTAATCGGTGATGGCCAGGATGAAACGATGTCCTCTTGATGAAGGAGGGGTGATTGGTCCTACAATGTCCATACCCCAGGCTTCGAATGGCCAGGAGGCGACTGTAGGATGTAGAGGTTCGGACGGTGTATGTATGAAGTCTGCATGAAGTTGGCATGCATGGCACTTCTTAGCATATTCCACTGCGTCGGCGGCCATGGTTGGCCAGTAGTAGCCCATACGTCGCAGTCGATCTTGCAACTTAGGACCTGGTTGGTGAGCTCCGCAAGTTCCGTCATGAGCTTCTCGAAGAGCTTCGGCCGCTTCTTCGTTAGACAGGCATCGAAGGAGAAGCCCGTCGAAGGAGCGTCGGTACAGCGTTTTAGTGGCTGTATCGTAGTAGAATCGAAGAGAGCGTCTCCTGACTGAGACGGCTTCCTTCGGGTCTTCCGGAAGGATTCCGTAGACGGCGAAGTTGATGAACGGGAATCTCCAGTCTCGGACATTAACATCGGTGTTTGTCGGCACGGCGTGAGCCATTTGCAAACATAGGTTGTTTCTGGGACAAATCAAGTCTCGGCCAGTTACCGTGACATAGTGTTGAGTCCCAAGGGGCGCGGCCAATGAGGCTGCGAGGCCAGCCAGAGCGTCAGCCTCCAAGTTTTGTAGACGGGGTACATGTTCGATGAAGAACCCAGTGAAGGTTGAAATGATGTTCAATGCAACTTCATGGTAAGGGATCAAATCTTCATGGCGAACCTCGTATTGCCCCCGAATCTGGTTTACGACGAGTTTCGAGTCGCCGTAGGCTTCCAGATGATCCACCCCCAGCTGTTGTGCTAGCTGGAGTCCCATGACGAGTGCGTTGTACTCAGCAACATTGTTGGAGCACGGCTTCGAAAGAGAGTATGCGCGCTGGATGACCAGCTGATCGGGGGAGACCAAGACTACCCCCACTCCTGCGATGATTTGGCCGTTGGGGCCCGTTCTTGAAGCGCCATCGAAGAACATCCGCCAAACGGGGCTTCCTTCAGTGACGTTTGATTCTTGGACTTCATCCGGGATGTCTTCATAGAGTTTTGAAGATTCTGGGATGGGGTGTGCAGCTAAAAAGTCAGCCAGAGCCTGACCCTTGACCGCCTTCTGCGGGACAAACACCATGTTGTATGGCGTTAGTAGGATCGCCCATGTAGCCAGCCGGGAGTTTAATGACCCTGGCTTCGTCATGAGAACTCTGAGTGGATTGACTCGGGAGATGACGTGAATTGTCTGACCCGAGACGTAATGACGAGTCTTCTGAATGGCAAACACCAAAGCCAAGCACTCCTTTTCAACGGGGTTGTACCGGTGTTCGGCCCCGATGAGTGTTCGACTGAGGTAGTAGATTGCTTGCTCGTAGCCTGCATCGCTGTTTTGAGCCAGTAAAGCGCCGAGGGAATGATCCATGGCACGGACGTAGAGGAGGAATGGTTTGCCGGCGACAGGTGCCACTAGGACTGGCGGGCTTGTCAAGTAAGCCTTGATGTCGTCGAAAGCCTTTTGGCACTCCTCTGTCCAGACGTAAGAGACTCCCTTCTTCATGAGCTGAGTAAAGGGTTGACATTTACCGGAGAGGTTTGCTATGAACCTCCGGATGTATGCCAGACGTCCCTGTAAGCCCCGAAGTTCTCGAAGGTTCTTCGGAGGGTCCATGTTGAGGATGGCTTTAGTCTTCTCGGGATCGACATGAATGCCTTTTGCCGTGATGACAAAGCCCAAGAATTTGTCGCTAGAAACCCCCAGGAAGGATTTAGCGGGGTTCATTTTGAGTTGATGTGCCCGCATGAGATCAAAGACCGTCCTCAGGTCCTGTAGGTGATCTCTTTTGAGGCGGCTCTTGACTGCGATGTCGTCAACATAGCACTCAACTGTCTTGCGAAGATGTTGACGGAAGATGGTACTCATCGCTCGTTGGTATGTTGCACCGGCATTCTTCAAGCCGAAGGGCATTACTGTGTAGCAGAAAACACCTTTCGGAGTCCTGAATGACGTGTGTTTTGCGTCATCGGGGAACATCTTGATTTGATTGTAGCCTGAATACCCGTCCATGAAGGACATGCGTTCAAAGCCACATGTGTTGTCGATCATTACATCGGTGATTGGGAGCGGGAATTCATCCTTCGGGCAAGCAGAGTTGAGATCCCTGAAGTCGATACAGACTCGTATCTTCCCGTTCTTCTTGGTGACAGGGACGACGTTGGCTACCCAGTCCGGGTGTTGTTCCTCACGGATGAAGCCACTGGTCAAGAGTTTGTCCACCTCCTGATCGATGGCATTCATGATGTCCGGACGGAAGCGTCGCTGTTGTTGTTTGATAGGTTTGGCATCTGGTAAGATGTTCAACCTATGCATCGCGATCTGTGGATCGAGACCCGGCATGTCTTCGTAGCTCCAGGCGAAGACGTCAATATACTCTTTAGCCAGTTGGACTAAAGATTCTCGGTCTTCTCCTTCCAAGCTTTTGCTGAAGAAGATGGGTTTAGAAGAAGACCCATCCCCGAGGTCGATCTGCTCGACTTCGTCTTCGGTGGGAGGTTCTCGTAACTCAAAACGAGACTCCCATTGTTCTCCTAGGCGCTGAGCCCAGGGTTCCTCTTCGAAGGGTTCCGGCGGTTGGTCTTCGCCTTCATCTTTCTGAGGTTGTGCCGATGTCATGTTAGCTGACAACACTTTCCTGAAGACTGATCCGATACTGGTATCGGAATCCCACGTCGATGCTTCAGACGAGTGGGAATGTTCTATGTCTTCTGCGTCTGAACTCTCTGGAGTTGATGGCGGCGTGACATAGCCTAACCCCCGTCGAGTCCGATTATAGTAATCCTGTGGCTTTCCATTGGGCATCGAAAGCCGGACAGGGAGATGCCGACCCTTGCCGTAGTTTAGGCCTTTGTTGCTTTTCAGGTCGTAGCCCATCTTTTGGATGATGTGCTTAGCCGCATCTGTGTACCGATAGACTTGTACTCTGCCGGTATCAGGTTCGGGCTCGATTGACGGGAGGTCCCGACGACGCTCGATTTTGCCCGAGATGATGGTGCCTTCGTCTCGGCTTCGTGGGGGGATTATGAAGACTCCTTGAGACGGGACCACTCGATTATGGTGGACGGTCGTTATTTGTGTTTGCAACGACCATAGAGCGTTATCTAATGTATACATGGCATTCCAGTGTGGAAGACAAGAATAATTGAAAGACACTCTATTATTGATAAAGTACGAGATTTTATCCCGTGGGATTACATTGTCGAAGGAGGGTGCGTCTACATCAGCAGAGATATATTCGCCAAGCTCCTCATCTGTAAGCACTGGGGCCGGATCAGGAGAGTCCTCCACCGCTCTGACTTTGGGGTCTGAGAGGGTTATGTGAGCCCTCTCCGGCATCTTGGATGACTGCGGCGGCTTGCCTTTAAGACGCACCTTGAGAGGTGCCTCGGTTGCGCCTCTGATGAGTGGCGCCTTCCCTTGTAATTTTACCACCAGGGGAGCCACTGTTTGAGGTGGCTTTCCCTTGAGGCGTATCTTCAGGGGAGCTTCGTGAGTCGGTGCTTTCCCTGATAGCTTGATGCTCATTGGAGGCGCCTTCTGGGGAGGCTTGCCCTTCAATCGGATTTTCAAGGGGGCGTCGGGAGTCATTTCGGGCTCCAAGTCCGGCTCTGTTGCCGTCTCTGCTTCATCATCGGCGTCGTTGGCTTCCTCCTCGTCAAGTGGCTTGTACAAGTCGGAATCGGTGAAGTAGGCCTCAATCCCTTTGAAGGGATCGATATCTGCAAACTCCGTCCGGATGACGCCGTTGGTGGATACATATTTCATGCATTGGTGGAGCGTGGAGGGCACCACCATGTACTCATGTAACCATGGTCGTCCGAGTAAGATGTTGTAGTTGACCTCGGCATCCACCACATAACAAGTCACCTCAGTTTTGAGGCTGCCGATGTGACACTTCAGCCGGATCTTGCCCAGTGGCTCGCTCTTGCTAGCGTTGAAGCCACTGATGGTCGTATTAGAGGGCGCCAGCCGGTACATTGGGATCCCCAGCTTTGATAGCAGCGCCTTTGGAATGATGCTTAGGGAAGACCCCGGATCGATCTGAATCCTGCTCACCTTTACCGAACCGATGTACCCTGTGTAATACAACGGTCGGTTATGTCGGTGATGCTTGAGCAGCATGTCTTGTTGGATGAAAGTTATGTTTGGGATAACTTCATCCGCACAATGACAGTGTGCACAAGTAGTTGGGAGGTCTTCAGGCTGCTTGATTTGACTGAGAAATGATTCGGCATCCTTCAGAGCTTCGCAGAGAGCTTCTCGGGAGTCCTTGGAGAGACGCAGGAGCTCGAACAAAGACAAGCGTGCAGGAGTACTGGCCAGTTGCGCCAGAATGTCAAAATTGTGGGGCTTGGCTAGCCCCGAAGCATTTTCTTTCCGCAGAGGTCTGTCGAAACGGGCCTCCACTTGCTTTTGTTTATTGGCTGCTGAGGGCTTGGATGGACCCTCCTCAGGGATGGTGCCAGGAGGCACCACTTCGGCGGCAGCTTCACCGGGCTGGGAGTTCTGTTGTGCACGCGTCTGCACAGGAAGCGCCTCTTCCGTTGAAGAAGAGACCGTGCGGCAAGACTTGATCTTCCTGCCTTTTGCTTTGGAGGTAGGGCGTACCTCCGGTTGAGTTACCTCGGAGACGAGGTCGGGGTGAACCCAGAGGACCTCTCCTCGAGATGTGGTGAGTGGGACAAGTCCACTCACATTGTCACGGGTGGGTGGCAAGTTCACCACCTCCATTGTCGCCTTAGGGATAGGGACGACGCCATCTTGTGTGGTAGTCGACGGCAAGGTGCCGAACTGAAGTGACACCACATTAGCTGACACCGTCTTCTCTTCGTAGTCGACGGAGATTACATCCGCATTGATCATGCGCTGGATGTAATTTTTGAGGACGTAGCAGTCCTTAGTCGGGTGTCCGACAAACCGATGGTAGTGACAGTACCTTGGGTTGTCCACTTTCCCGACTTCATCGGGCCGCTTCGGGTCCGGAAGCTTGATCTTGTCACCCTGCTTCAGTATCTCAAAGAGTTGCAGGGTGTCGTCATCATTGAATGAATAAACCTCCTTGGGTCTCGGTGCCAGTGGAGGCTTTTGAGTAGGCGCAGATGCGCCCTTCGAGGCATTAACAGTCAGTGCCTGTTTCCCCTTTGTTTCTCGTCCGGAGTTGTTGATTGCGGACTTTTTCCCCTTATCGTCAAAGGCGGGGAAGCTAACACCCAGAAGACGTGCATTGGCCGCCTTCTTCTCTGCAGCTTCAGCTTCGATGATTAGGGAGCTCCAGTCGGGAGGGGGAGTAGAGTTAAGCCAGAGCTTTACTGCAGGCAGCATGTTCATACTGCAAGCGGAGAGAAGCGCATGCTCTGGCATGCCTGGAGGTAGCCTGAAGCAGGCCTGACGGAAGCGTTCGATGAATGCCCGAACCGTTTCCTTGTCCTTCTGGCGTATCTCAATGAGAGACGCCATCGTCATGTCCTTTCCACCGTCGTAGAAGCGGTCGAGGAAGAGGCGTGTCAGGTCGTCGAAGGACGATATGGAATTATCGGGGAGGCTGCAGTACCAGTCATACGCCACCCCTTTCAGGGCCCCAACAAAGATGCTGGTGAGGAGCGCGTCCTCCTTCGGAAGATGTCCTGTCTGCGACTGGAAGTACGTCAGGTACCGTCGTGGAGAGTCCTTCCCGTCATACGGCGTGAGTGTTTGTGGTTTATACTTTGGGGGATAAACCACCTTGTTCCACTCAAGGGGATAAGGCTGGGGAATGCCCATCTTCTGGCGCTCCTCCTGCCTGTTCTTGGACTCGAAGCGCTCCCGCAGATCTTTGATCATTTCGACCACGTCCTCCGTGGAGCTAGGAGTCGGGGAAGGAGGTACCACCTGGAGTGGAGCGTTTGAGGGCTCCGACGTCCGGGGTGCTTCTGTGTCTGAGGGTGTCCGTTGGAGGGGCACACTCGACTCTCCATTGGCTCCTGGGTCGGGACCATTTGAAGGTGTCCTGATCAAGGCCGACCGCATCTCAAACACTGCTTGAGTCAGTGCTTGCATTGAGGCAGAGAGGGTTTTGAGTCCTCCCTCTAGCGAGTCTATGCGCTGGACAATGTCCTGTGGCGGCGCATCAGTCTCAAGATCACCCCCGGTCATGTATACTGTCATGACACGGCCGGAAGTGGATGGATTAGTTGAGGCTTCGCTCTCAGCCTCGCTCTCATGTGGGGGAGTCACTTCTCCTGGTATTTGGCCACCCCCAGCCACATTCTGGAGTTCGTCTTCGACAGGCGCATCTGCAAGGGCCTGACTGCCCTCAGCTCTGTCTTGAAGGGCCTCTTCGTTTCCAGCACTACCCCCGGCGGTGTCCTGGAGGACATCGTCATTTTGAGGGGCTTCAGGGAGGCCATCTTCGCCTTGATGAAGATCCGCCGCAGCTGTGCTTTGGACATCTTCGTCTTCGGAAGGAGGCTCGACAAGGGTCTGGCTACCCCCAGCTTCCTCCAAGAACTTCTTCCTCGACCGAGTGCCTTCGAACACTCCAGAGGTCGAGACAGCTGCCTTGGTTTTCCTCGGCTGGCTTTTGGATGAAGACGAGGAATTGGCAGTCGTCTTCCGGACAGATGAGGAGTTGGAGATCACGTTGCATGAAGCAACCTTTAGCTCCTCTTCTGCTGACACCTTCGTCCCAAGGCGATGTCGGAGGGGTGTCGATGATTGTAGCCGTTGGAAGACCGACTGCTTTGGCGGTACTGCCGTCTTGCAACAGCAGTTGATGGTGACCACTGCACAAGTGTGCCCCGTGAGAGGCGCATCGTGCTTGTTGGTCAACTCTCCTGACCGACGCTTGTGAGTAATCACGTTGCGCAGGTCGTTGGAGGAGAGTGCTACCCTCACACCCCTCTCAGGCGCATGGCAGGGCCAAGCGCCGGGGTGGTCGGGTGAGTGCTGCGCCCCCTGATCTAATACCAAGCAGGCATCACGATCAGTAGTGGGGGAACCACAGCATTTGAAGTGACTTGAACGGACCTCAAACGCACAACCAGAGGAGGCGCGGGAGTTCAAGACCACTGAGTTTGCCTTTCTCGGCTTGGTTGTGCACGCAGTGAATGCGCCCAAGCGAGATGAGGACTTTGAAGGTCGACTCGTTGTCGGTGCAGAAGCACTTGAGTCAACCTTGTACAGCTTGCCATCGGCAGCGCGCGTGATCGTAAGCGCGTGCCTCTGGCCGGCTGCTGGCATAGCACGTTTGTGGCGCATGGCCCGTGCCGCCTTGGATTTCTTCGTACCAGCCCGCTGGGGCACATAGTACTCAGCATCCAAATTCTCCTCGCCATTACAGCGAGTGAGTCTGTCAAAGACAGAGGCTCTTTGTGGCGCATCAGAAGTGATGCGCGGAGCATTGGCTGCGCCCCTGCTCCGTCGACGTATCTTCCTCGCCTGAGAGGAAGATGGCTGGGGAACGTAGTCAGCCGCACGCTTCCCCGAGAGATGCGCTGCATCAGCGGGCGCACCTTGACTGCTGAGGACGTCAGCAGGAAGGGAAGGCTGGACGGGCGCATCCCCTTCAACGGTGGTGCCCGAGGCGTCGACTTTGCGCACCCAGACTGCGCGGGTCTTCTTCGGCTTCGACAGCCGCTTCGAAGGACTCGCACTTCCTTCAGAAATGAACTCCTCGTACGCCTGTTGATTGAGGCGCACTACCAGCGTCTTGTGGGAGGAGCCCACCTTCACGTCGTCGGCCTGTGACACAACCTTCTCGGTAGAGGAGAAAGAAGTCCCCAGCAGAGTCGCCAGCTTGTTTGCCATTAAAATTGTTTTGATTGAAATTTTAATACAAACAGAACAGTGATACAATATAGGACTTAGATGTAGTCCTAGGAGTACACTTTTGTTTAAGCTGGGTCCTTAGTGCCAATGGAGCGAGTGGTAATGCGTTGACTCCGTTGACCGGCTGACGACGGTTATCGGTTCTCTGAAGGTGTTGATTGCTCTGGGTGCTGGAGCTTGCTGAGAGGAGGAAGACGTTGAGTGTCTAGAACTGCCTCTCCGGTGATTCTCTGTTGTGGATTCTCTCTGTGTTGTGAGTCTCCTTGTGTTCTGAGTCTCTGTCTCTGTGTGTGAAGGAGATGATCCTTCTATTTATAGTTTTGCAGGCTGGCTGCTCATGCGCGCATGCAGGATGCGCCGGTGTGGGGACGCCACGTGGAGGTTGCTGATGGAGGCACACGGATGCTGCGCCCTGATCGAGGGGGAGAACTCTTCATACTGCTGTTGTGAGCCGGCACGTAGCAGAGAGAAGATCTTTCCGTTGCTGAAATCTTGGATGAGTTGAGTCAAAAGACACGTGTCGTCGACTCATGGTTCGAAGATCTCGGATTTGGTGGAGAGGAGTGATCTGGTGGGCTGCGCCTTCGATTGGGCGCAGGAGGAGGCTGCGGCTCATAACCTTTAGGAGTTACAAACCATTTGGGGCGCATGGCTTTTGAGGCGCATGCAGGCGACTTTCCTTCTGTCTTTCGGGATCAGAGAGCAGTCTGAGGCGCATGGCTTTTGAGGCGCATACTGATTTGGACGCATGGCCGTAGAGGCGCATGCTGATGGTGGAGTGGCCACGTGGCAGTAGCCGTCGAAATAAAGTCATGATGATGCTGACGTTGCCGACGCTTCGTTTTCTGAAAAAACTGTCAACTGTTCAGACTTTGGGAGGCGTGCTGCCAACTCTGTCAGTTCAGCATTTAATGTTGGTGACGTTCGATGGACAGCTGAGTGGGCGCGTCGGTTGGCGTTCCACTCGGTATGGAGATGTGTGGGGGCGCACCCTCTGTAATGCGCCGAGTACTGTAGGGCGCGTCTGTGTGATGCGCCTGATGCCGAAGGGCGCGTCCGTGTGATGCGCTGTCTGGCTGGCGCATCGGACATGTCTTTTAATGATGCGGCTGTCTCGCTCTTCGAGTGCTATAAATAGCCGTTTGGCTGAATTCGAGGCGTCCGGTTCATCCATTTAATGTAAATTCATTGCACGGAATTCGGAGGGCCATCCACTTGGCGCGTGGGTTTGATCTGCCCGGCCTATAAATAGTGGCATGGAGAGAAGATTTGCTTCTCATTCCCTCACGTACTTCCAATATGAACTTGAACATGCGGGTGCATTCTGTTGACGAAGTGTTCCCGAGGGTGAAGATGAGACGCTGTGTTGTCTTCGATGCTCTTGAAGGTGACTGTTACATCCAAAAGACGGAGTCGAGGGCTTCCGAGGCAGGCGGAAGGTGCCTGTTGCATCCAAAGATAGGGATGCTCGGGCCTTGTCTCCGTTATTCCGGAAGAGCCGTAGATCGGAATGGCGGTGCTAGGCTCTATCTTCCTTTAGCCGCGGTTTCGATCACGGTCTTCCTTCGCCTTTGGAGGCTCTTTCGAAGCCTCCCCTGGCCACAGCATTTGCGGTGCTCTTCTCTTCCTTGGTTCCAGCCAGAGGGTTAAATGCTTTGTGTATCGAAGCATTTATCAGGCGAGCCTGGTTGGAAGAGCGGCACATAACTGGGCTCTGCTCGGCCAGGTGAGCCTGGCTGGAAGAATTTGGCTGAAGGGATGCACATAGCTGGGCTGGATGCACATAACTGAGCTGCTGAAGAGATGGCGGGATGCGCCTGGATGGAGGCGCATAATGTCTGCTGCGCCTGACTGATGGCGCATGGTGGCTGCTGCGCTTATCTGGAGGCGTATGGTGGCCGCTGGCTGTAGACTTAGGATCTTTCCTTTGTAGAAATTTTTCTTTGTACAACCTTTTCTAGACATGTAATAGACTTTTTTATATATAAAATGAAAAGTCCTTCTTCAAATGTCTATACTTATTGACTTTGCTGTGAAGTTCTTCGTCTGAGTTCTAGCGCATGTAGTGTCTGGCGCATGGTCTTTCTGGTTGTGAAATTCCATGCTTCTACAATTAAGTCTTCAAAACATATTACAACCAAGACGTCAACAAGTATTCGAAACACAGTTTAACAAAAGCGGCACACAAATTGTTCAAACAAGTACAAGCAAGTCATTTTTTCTCATGACGCATCTTAGTCCGTCGCTCGTTTTCGAGAAACGGATAGTCCAATGCGATGTTCTGCATCTGGTTAGCAACGTCGACGTAGTTCTCTCCCTTGCATAGCACGAGACTTTTCCCCAAGTTTCTTACTTTCGAAGCCTGAAGGAAAAATTAAGGGTCCAAATTAGCCAGGTTACTATACTGGTAAACATTAATTCGAAAAAATACTACTTGCCATCTTTTGCAGTGCGTCAAGCAGGCCTACCCTGTTGGGTAGAGGAGCAGCTACCGGCACTTCATTCCCTCGCGTATCTGGATTCAACATCATACCATGTCCGGCCTCTACATAATAATTCATATATTCATCAGTACAATCCCACATCTGCTCCACCGGACGTCGTAAAGTTTCACCAACTACATGACGTTGCCACTCAGTGAAGAAGTAAGAGCCCCAACGGTAGTCCGGCGGGACATAGGTTGATGCTTTGTTCCCTTTTGAAGAAGTCCTCAAATTCAAAGTGCCCGGTATAGTTTGCACGTAGCCAAACAGACGAAGCACTCTGTCTGGCATATGAGGCTCCTCAATTTCTTGACAGGATATCAGACCTTCAAATAGTGAAACTCCTTGCAACGGACGAGAACTATTTCGAAGATCCTTATATGGATGCCAAATAATCTACATCATAGTATATGTAATCAAGACCAAAGAAGTTACTATTTTACACTATAATGAAATTCTAAGTAAATGAAAATTTAAGTTAGCATTGTCTCACCTCCTTTTCGTTCATATCTTCAAGTGCGATACGCAGGGAAGCTAAAGTATGCGGATGTCTGCTATCTATCTTAACTGGATTCCACTTGCACATCCTAAGTAGCTGCTCATCATAGTCTTTGTTAAGAGTAGCCCTCTTTAGCGTCGGAAAATGTTCGTATATCCATGCCTGTACATGAAATGTAGATGACACACATATTAATCGACCTAATTTTATTTAAACTATAAACAAAGTACGATTTACTTGACTCACATGGAGCAGAGTTTGACAACCAGCTATAGTCTTCGATCCGACTCTAGATGCAGCACCAAGTTCGCGGTAGAGATAAGCTAGTATACCGCTTCCAAATGATATTTGATCCACAGTGCCTAAGTTCATAAAATTGTTAACATATTTGGCGTGAATCGAGGTTCCGGACTTGTCCGGAATGCAGACGGCTCCCAAGATGAAATACATGTATGCCCGGACCACTACATCGTCGTTGGCGTCGTCCTCATTGTCATCTTCATCGTCATCATCATCAATGTGTGCATTCCTAAGAAAACTCAAAGGAACTCTGTACAACTTCTTAAACTCGGGGAGACTAACAAAATTCTCTGCCTCAATACCGAGTGCATTGGCGACCAATTCCACCATCTCGTCATACATCTCAAAGTCGCCCGTAGAATAATTCATCAGCATTGGACCACCATCAACTCTAAGTCCCAAAATGTGGTGGACGTCGTCGAGGGTGATCGTCAACTCCCCGAAAGAGAAATGGAAACTGTTTGTTTCGGGATGCCACCGCTCCACAAACGCAGAGATCAGTGCGTGATCCAAGATCTTATACGAGTGTTTCGCAATATGCTGCAACCCAGTAGGGATAATTTTGGCCTTCACACCTTCTTTCAAATTGTCAAAATTCCATGTACTGCACATCTTAGCGTGGTTAATGACCCGCAAGATACGCGAGCTTTTCTGAAAATAAAACAATATAAAAAAAATATAAATATAAAATGTAACTACTATTTTCAAAAGTCAATTTACATCTAAGGTAATGAACTTGCAAGATCCTTCCAAATTTGGTAAGATATGTGGTTAGGCAGGGACGTCAATAGTGAGCAACCGATTGGCCTCACTTCCAGATCAGCTCTATCAGAAGCGGCCTTCGCGTGAGAAGGTCCGGAACCATCGTCCCCCCCTCTATGAACAATGGGCAAATCATCATCGGAGGAGGGAGAATCAGGACGAGTCTTCTGTTGCTTCGATTTACTTGCAACGCGTTTGGTTCGACGTGGTGCAGTCTGAGAGGGTGCCGCCGGTTCACTTATCGTTATTGGTTTTTCGCGAACCCGCTCAGCTTCACGTGCCTTCCGCTCTGATGCGGTAGGACGTTTTCTTTCACCCTCGACGTCAACGTCCTTCGTCTTCGGAGTCGGGTCGTGACTACGAATATTTAATATCAATCGATTAATACTTAGCAAACATGAAACAAGACTCCCAATTCAGGACGGCCGCTCTTTCTGACAGTCCTATGTACTGTTAGGACTGCCAGAAAGAGAGGCAGTCCACTTGTACAGCAAGTATTACACAGGACTGCCGCACTTTGTGGCAGTCCTTTATGCATAAAGGACTGCCACTAAGTGCGGCAGTCCTGTGTTATACTTGCTGTACAAGTGGACTGCCTCTCTTTCTGGCAGTCCTAAAGAGCGGCAGTCCACTTGTACAGCAAGTATAACACAGGACTGCCGCACTTTGTGGCAGTCCTTTATTGGCAGTCCTTTATGCATAAAGGACTGCCACAAAGTGCGGCAGTCCTGTGTAATACTTGATGTACAAGTGGACTGCCTCTCTTTCTGGCAGTCCTAACAGTACATAGGACTGCCAGAAACATGGGCAGTCGTCGTCGACTCGAGAGGTCTAACTATCATTCCATACTTGGGTTTTTCGAACTAAATTAATAGGATTTTGGGGGGGGGAATTGACAACTTTAAGTATTAGGTTTCTTACCTTGATTGAGAGGAACGTTTGCGTGCCATCGTAGGGAGAGATCGTTGGAAAATGGTGAAGACAAAGGAAATGGTGGAGATGAGGATCGAAACCCTAACCCTGACAATTGCGTAAAACAAATGGAGAGAGAGGAGTGGGAAATCGTGGAGAAGAAGAAGAAGAGGAGGAGGGAAAATAGGGTTTGTGAAGAGAGAGAGGGAAAATTTGAAATGAGAGTCTATTTTCGGGTTTGGGGGGGCTGTGGGGTTTGGACAGCCCCCTGAATGAAAACTTTGGACAGCCCGAGTAAAAGTTCCTCAAAGCCTGGCTAGCCCTAATCCTGGCTAGCCCCGAGTAAAAAAGGATGTGCCCTTATAATTAGCCAAAACACTCACTTGGACAGCCCTGATCAAAAAAGGCTGTGCCCTTATAATTAGCCTTCTGCATATTTTCCATACTCGAGAAAATTCAGAACAATGGAAGGAAAAAAAAAATTAAGGTTTTTTTTCCCTTTTTCTGATTTATTATTGGTGTTTCTGAAAGCGATGAAAATTGGTGAATTGGAAATAATTATAAGAACGAAAGAAAAGAAAAAAAAAAACGTTCCTTTTGGGCATCGAGTGCAACATCGCTTCTGGTATCGAAATCGTTTCTTTCGCACATTGGGCATCAGAACCGTGATTCGCAACCGACACCAACAAACATTGGGTAGTAAATTGCTTGTTACTGGCGACCGACACAAACTAATGGCTCGAAAAACACGAACTACGAAAATGAAGAAGAATTACTAAATTAGAGGGAAAAAGGTGTAAAATTAGACCTGGAGGTTTGAGGCTAGCTCTCTTCCGTCGAGGTTTCAATCCGGGCCGCCTCTTCGGGAACCGGGTGTCGGTCAGGCTGTTGAGGAGCAGCCCCCCGGCCGAAGTCGAGAAATGCGAGCAGCAGCTCCTCCTCCGCATCGGATCGAGAGCAGCCGGTCCGCACATACCGATGAAATTCATCGGAAGAGGATTAGCTGGCACTCCGCGCGAGCAAAGAACACGCGGAGAAGACAGGGAGCGAACGATGCTCCGAAGAGCTCCACGCAGAGCCATCCCTATTTGAGTCGATCAAATTGAGGAAATCTATGAATTCGTGTAAAATGTGAACTTGAGAAAGAAATTTAAGTTTTATCGATGGACGGAGAGGGAGAGGAGTTGCTGTCTTACGGTTAGGGTTAGGGTTAGGGTTAGGGTTTCAGAATTGTCCAGCTCATCAAATTTCGTGCCGGCCGGACCAACCCAGTCTACTAATACTTGATACATGCATAGAAGAAACGCATAGAAGAAACGAAATAATTCTCTTTATGTGACATAGGCCTACAACGATCTCTTTTTTTTTTTTTTTCACCGTCAACAAAACTTCCTTGAAGGCCTCTGTCACAATATAGATAATTATGTTAGCATTATGGTCCCCAATTAGGGATTTGAAATGTGGAGCTAAATGCAAATTTGTCTTCACATATATATATATATATATATATATATATATATATATATATATATATATAGAGAGAGAGAGAGAGAGAGATGGTCCTTCTGCAATACATGGGATGTATCAATACATTCCAAACAATTGTATTGAAAATACATTGAAAATTGTGAAAGATGTTTACTTTGACTTTACCTGTTACTTTGACTTCGACTTTGACTTTACTCCTTTGGTTCGCGGAATCTTCAGGTTGGAAAAGGAAAGTGATTACTTTCCTATGTTTGGGTGTCAAAGGAATTGAGGAAAGAAAAGTGATTCTCAATGGAAGGAAAATTAGGGGAAAAAGTGATTTCATCCATCCAAGCAAGGAATCACTTTCCCACATTGAAGTAATCACTTTCCTTTCCAAATTTCTTAGCATTTCCAAACATCGGAAAGGAAAATAAATGGGAAATAAAATTTCCCAAAAGAAAGAAAATGACAAGGAATTGATTTCCTTTCCCTTCCATTCCGCGAACCAAACGAGGCCTTAGATCAACATCCAATGATTCAGATTTGGGATGTATCGATACAAATTTTTACATGGAATATATTAAAAAAAATTCCATATATATATATATATATATATATATATATATATATATAACCCTAACGAGTGAGATATTTAGTTTTAGTTTGGGTCTCGAAGTTGAATAACCCTAAAGAGTACAATATATATATATATATATATATATATATATATATATATATATATATATATTGTACTCTTTAGGGTTATTCAACTTCGAGACCCAAACTAAAACTAAATATCTCACTCGTTAGGGTTATTTAGTTTTAGGGTCTCACATATATATGGAGGGGTTGGATCTCAGAATTGACCGATGTTAGGATTTGGATCTCGAAATCACTGTTCATTAACGTACGTGAACAGTGATTTCGAGACCCAAACTCCAACATCGGTCAACTTCGAGAGCCAAACTCTAATATACATGTATATGTGAGACCCTAAAACTAAATATCC
Organism: Iris pallida; assembly: GCA_029216955.1. Classification (NCBI taxonomy): domain Eukaryota; kingdom Viridiplantae; phylum Streptophyta; class Magnoliopsida; order Asparagales; family Iridaceae; genus Iris; species Iris pallida. The sequence continues at coordinate 8,647,227 of JANAVB010032220.1, forward strand.
CACTCGTTATTATAAGTGACTAATTATTGAATATTTTCGGCAAGAATTTTCCTATTTTATCACAGCATATGCATATTTTGAATTGTATCAAATCAATTGACCATTCACAAATTAATACACCAAAAGTAAATAAGCAAGTTCGAATCTATGTGGAGTCCTATTACAAACGAACAACTTAGCTTATAAGAGTATCCATAAGGGGATCCGCCCAAAACTGGTTCCAGGTCTTGTGGAGATAAAACCATGTCTAATTCAGATCCCCTGGCCCTACTACGCTACTATTTTATTAATTACAATATTTAATACATTAACAAATAAAAACCAAACATTTCCACTAGCAGAGAAACATTGGCATATGCTTGATTCTTAATTAGTTATACAATTAAATACCTAAAAGTTTATTGTCACGAATAATATGGAAAGATCACTATGACAGGACAAAAAATGCAAACAATCCTAAATAAAAATCCAAAGCAGCATCTATACCAGCAGTCAGCAGCCACATTACAACACCAACCATATGGAGAGGAGGAGAAAAAAAAAAATCAATAGCGATCTAAGCACTCGTCCAGGGACCAGAATGATCCAATTTGGATCAATCAGTTCCCCAGGGACAAACAGCATATCAAATCAAACCCATCTCTTGATTTGGCACACACTGTATAATTTTACAAACAACTCTTCTTCTTCCTGCATCAGTTCTGTCGTAAAATCAGGACACAACTTTGCCAAAGCAACAGCCGGTAAGGCCTGTTTCGGAGAGAACAAAAAAGAAACAGGAAGACGATCGATGCAGAACCTATCGGGTTTCCACGGAGAACGGTAGAAAAAATACTAATGATCATTGGAAGCCTGTAAAGTCCCTAACATTATAGACAAAAGCCACTCACTTTCCTTGTCTAATTTCATTCAGGTTACAAAACTAACTACTATACAAGGTTACATCCCCAGAGAGCTACTCTCCCCTCCATTCAGTTGACTCCTGCTATCTTCCTCCTAAATCTGTTGTTCTCCATGGCTCCATCGCGGCCCTTGCAGTAGCAGCCACCGGGTCCGACACTCCTGCACCACCTACCACGATACTTCTGCTACCCCCTGCCATGTTGACACCCAACCTGGCCACCGCTGTTCTCCCTTGTTGTCGGGAATCCTCAAACCCGTTCCTCTTCAGCTCGGGGAGCCGCTTCCCGTTGGCTGACAAGGGCTGCACTTGAGCTTGCTGATAACCCGAGGTGCTTGGGACACTATTATCCTTGGTCGAATTAATTGGCATCCCAATGGAGCTTGGGTACATGAGAACTGATTCAGGCAAAGAAGAAAACCCTGTCTGTATCATATTCCCATCCCAGAACCCATAGCTTCTTTGTGGCACATCCTGCTGACCAGCCTGACCACTGCTCCGAGGCCTAGAAGAGAACATAGGGTCATTGTCTGTTCTGCTGATATTCGACTTCATGGTTGCAGACTTCTTCAGTTTAGGCCAATAAACTTGGCCTTCGCTCTCCAGCGGTGAAGAATTTGATTTCTGTAAACGGGACGGGTTGCTGAGGATCTGACCAAACAACTTGACATGATTAGACTGTTCCTCACTGTCTTGGCACGCGTTCCGCGACGATGACCTTAGTGATTGGTCCTCACTCAATGGGGGAAACAACATCACAGGTCCTGAATTTGAAACTGCAGAACCATTGCACTTCTCGTTGTTAATATCTGGGACAAAGTATCTGGCCAGTCGGGTACTCGCACCTCCCTTAGCTATCATGATTGCTTTATCACTTTTCTGATTTGTATCTTTTTCCAGTTCTTTCTGACTCACCTGCAAGGGGTAGCCACTAAGAACATGATCACTCTGATTCACTGATTGGTTTCCCAACATAGACTGCTGATAGAAGTCTCTAGAAGCTGACGCTTGCTGCAGCCTGTTTGCGTGTCCCTCAAAACTAAGAGTACAGGGTGATGTTACTCGAAGGGAGCCTTCAGAATAAATAGAAGATGGTCCAGGCAGCATCGTACTCGATGATACAGAGTGGATATTGTCCTGCTTCAGTGACATGATCTGAGAATTCTCCTGCAAGCAAGAAACCAAATCAAGATAATTAAGTTGGTGATAACAGGAAAAGAATTTGAAAGTAGGATCATTCATCTTGCTTACTTTGTATGAAGCATCTCCAGCTGTATTGACATCAGAATATGTAAAGGGAAGATTGACACTGTTGCATTGTACCATATCAATCTTCTCCTGCTGCCTATCACTGGACCCGGTCTCTGACAACAACCGAACTTGCTGCTGCAAGTCAACTCCACTTTTTACAACATCTGAAGGAGATCTTCCAATAGTTGTAGCATTCTGCTGAATGTTGGCAGCCAATTGTGGTTTCAATTGCTCACCTTCGTTACATGCTGACAATTGCTTGCCTTTGGTACATGCAATTTGTTCAACAGGAGAGCCGACACAGTCATTTGCTACTTTCATAGATCCACTATCCCCTGCCAAGCCTACGTAATCACTACCAAATGCATTTTCAGCCGTTTCCTCTGGGGTTTTAGCTGAATGGAGATCTCCCACTTCAGCCTCAAGCTTATCAATGTTCAATGTAGATTCCAGTCCATCGGCCTTGTCCTCAAGTTCCTCCTTATTTGAGCCTCTCAGCTCATACTGCTCACTTGATCGGTCTGTTTCAGTTTGCAAGGAACTATGCCCAGCATTAACAAACCCTTCACAGCTAGCATGCACCACGGATTGGGTAAAATCCACATCCGTTTTAGAACATGACTGTGTACTGCAGATTGCTGAGTCCAACTCAGCAGCGCAAGCATCATCTGTATCGCTCCTTCCTCCATTTGCGTAACTAATTGGTGTTTCCACATCGCCAGCAGCTGGTTGGATCATATCAAGGCCAAGACACTTTCGAGCCTTGCTGAAGAATATTTTGCATTGGTCCCTTGACTTAGTACCAACACAGTGCGAGATTTTCGCAAAATCCTTGCCACACATGCTCAAAGCTCTAATAAATATCGATTTCTCTTCATCAGTCCAATCAACTGAGTCCAACAATTCACCACAGCCCTCATCAGAACAAGTGTCTTCCTCTTCAACAAATTGGGTATCTGGGGTTAAGGGCTGGTCCATCATCAAACAGTGCATCTTCTCTGGGGGAGATACTGAACTAGTAACACAAGAGCTCATTGCTTCTGATGATAAAGTGCCACATATACCTGCCAACACATCAGCAGCTGTTGTTTCCATATCCAAACCAGAAATTTCAACACTCTTTACCCTCTCCAAAGATCCATAACTCGCATGAGGGCCATGATAACTTGGAAGAACAGTTCTTCTAGCATACTTATGCTGGTTCCTCGTATGACCATTCTCGTTAGCTGCAGTCACTGATACTGACCCCAGCAAATCAAGAGAAGCAGCATTTGCCTCACGATTCCACTTCTTTCCTGTTGTTACCAGATAAGTGTTGGTGGGTAAGCACCGCCACTGCTTTCGAGAATCCAACTGTTTTTTAACATCTCTGAAACTTTCTGACTTGTGGTTCTTGTAGTAGAACTCAATGCAGTCTGCCGTGTTCTTATGGGTGAGGAAAGAAGATATTTTCGCAAAATCTTTCCCATAAGTGGCAAGCATCTCTGTAAAAACTCCTTTTTCTTCTTCAGACCAAGGATTTATCAATGTTCGTTCCTTCTCTAAAGAAAGTGGATCTTCTACTAAGCTGTTTTTTGTTATAAACCTGGAGCACCTCCTTTCTTTCTCATCCAAGATGAGTGCGGGCATTTTCAGATTACTCCTAAGCCTCTTGGTATCGGAATCTGACAACAACTTGCTAGTAAAATATATTATGTCTGCTGTAGGGACGAGCGTCAAATTACCAGCTGCATTAAAAAAATTGGAAAGCATCATAAGCTATAATCATGAGTGAATGTCATATGGGTAAAAGGAAAATTACATTTAAACCATGCTCAGTTACAGAATAAATATCAAATTTACAGAATAAATATCAAATTTTCTAAAACACAACAGCAACAGTAGAATATAAGGAGAGCAATAGGTTTGACTATAATATTATTGTTTGGTTCGCGGATTTTATGTACTAACATAACATCTGAGTTGTATGATACTCCTACTTGCTCTATGTTCCAGAACTGACCATCAAAGACAACTACAACAAAAACCACCAAATAGGTTTATCTGCTTAATTTGACCTGCCACTACTGACAAACTGAGTGCTTCTGAATTCCTCACAATGTGGAGGAAGGTTCCTAAAAGGTATTGGAGTGTTGAGTGGCTCAATGTGGTGGGAGCGGCCTCACCTAAAATTCCAAATATTTAGAAACAAATGCCAAAAAATTGTAGGATCCCCACCCATCCACGATATATAACAAAAAGTCAGTTTCTTCCAAGTGAAATCCTGTCCCATGAGGGAAACTTATTCAAGTCTAGTGCAAATAAGAAAAGGTAGAATATAAGGAGAGCAATAGGTTTGACTAGAATATTATTGTTTGGTTCGCGGATTTTATGCACTAACATAACGTCTGAGTTGTATGATACTCCTACTTGCTCCCCCCAACACAATTCAAAGACTGAAATTCCACGAATCCCTGAGGTGGATAAGTCCGACGACTCAGCAGCAGTGCGGAATTGATTTTCTCGTCCGGTGGATCTGATCTATAGTTAGGGGGCAATACATACAAAAAGGTTCGAAGAAGGAAGGCGCATAAGAGTATATAACCAACCCACCCTTCTGTATAACCTATTCACATTAGTGAAGCGGCTGCATGCATAAGGGAAATGCACGTTTGTGATACCTTAGTCAGGATCCATGGGGGAGTCAACCTACGAACACGGAAGAACGTGGGTACCACTGACTGTGGTAAGATTCTTTTTTGATTACTCCATAGAAAATCAAACAATAGGGACAGCCATTTCCGGCTGCTCCTTTCGTCTCTTAAAAAAAAATCTAGTATATGGATAAATCCTGGTCTTGTTCTTTCTGTTGTTGTTGCTGGAGGAAGCGGATCTCTTTCAGTAAAGAAGGGAGGCGACCGAAGGCTATGGTAAGGCGAATGCCACCCACTCCGCGGTAAGAAGACCGAATGCAACGAGAAGTGTAGTTGCTAGCTGTCCAGTTGAAGCTGGTAGTTGCTGCTTTCAATAATGAGTCAATACCCCTAGACAAGAAGGATGGTCCATTGCCCTACAAACCCATGCAACAGCAAGATCAGAGAGTAATTACAATCTGGAAAAGCCATGCCCCAGAGTGTCCATCAACAGAGCATGTTGAGCAGGAGAGGGTAACTGAGAGATGTGGGTGAAGATGTTGTCCTGATGAGTGTCATGAGCAGATTTGGCTAGGGCATATATGTTCCGGAACTGACCATCAAAGACAACTGCAACAAAAACCACCAAGCAGGTTTATCTGCTTAATTTGACCTGCCACTACTGACAAATTGAGTGATGATATTTGCATCTGAATTCCTCATAATGTGGAGGAAGGTTCCTAAAGGGTATTGGAGTGTTGTGTGGCTCAATGTGTGGAAGCGGCCTCACCTAAAATTCCAAATATTTAGAAACAAATGCCAAAAAATTGTAGGATCCCCTACCCATCCATGATATATAACAAAAAGTCGGTTTCTTCCAAGTGAAATCCTGTCCCTTGAGGGAAACTTATTCAAGTCTAGTGCAAATAAGAAAAGGGGCTGTAAGTTGAAGTACATTATTATATTATTGCAAATAGCAACTAATCAAATACTACTCCACTCAATAAGTAAAGGAAGGAGCACAAAATTCGCTCAAAACAGTAGAAATTCTGAAGCACAATATATACTAACGTCGTTATCGCTATAACTATAGATTTACATCTAAAAATAAATTTATTCTCTAAACGGGTTTTAAGCACAAAATAAGGAAATTTTAATTAGTTAAGACTTTGTCATACTTATTTCTTTCAGACACTGTGATACAAGAGGGAGAAAGAGATTCATTCCCTTGGAAAAGGGGGTGTGTATATATGGTCCAATCCTATCAGTTTTTTTTTTTTTTTTTTGCCATAGGATCTACTTTGAGATCCAGAGTTCATAAAATCACGTTATTTGTATTCTAGGACAGAGAAATCAATGTATAACTTGCTTTCCATGTTAGTTTTCCATTAATCACCTCTTGTGAAATATGAATCTAAAGTAAATCCAATGTCTAAAACTTGATAGGATCCCTCCACGAATCCTATATAATATATATAGCGACCCAGACAAACTATATATATGGCACGCAATGACACGTAAAATGGGTCCTGATTTAGAAGAGATTTACACAGGTATGACATGAAGAGGGGAAGACATTTAACATGAAGGGGTAGTGAGGAAAGAACATCAGTGATCAAATTTTGGGATGTATCCGTCGGTGCTTGAATCAGTAAATCCTTAGTTGTTAAACAGTTTGGCTGGCAACTTATGAACACAATTGAGTTTTCTTAGGGAACTCTAAACTTACTTTAATGTAAATATGTGGGAAAGAAGTTGGCCAGATAAAACTTGGGTGATACTGCATCACCCTTCTCGTGTTGGTAACATATGTAGAGGCAAATGGCATACAACTGTTGTTAAACAAAGAAGATAAAATACTTTCTGAAATATGTTTCCACTACTAGAGTCCATATACAAGAAATTTAGTATACATACTCAAGGTAGAATGTCTTTAGCAAAGACAACCAGACTCTCTAGACCCCCTAGTTCACAAACCAGTTCTCAAGTCCCCATATGTGGGGGTTCACAGCCCAGATCTCCAGCAGAGTACCGATCCGCGTGAAAGAGAATCCAAAAATCCATAACTCATCAGAAAAAAGGGAACTTTACTATATCTAGGAAAAGGTTATTCTTCTCTCTCTCTATCAGAACGTAAATGGTCTAGTAACCAAGGTTATCATAAAAGGGGCAGCTAAAAGTAATCCTCTTTGTTAGCTCTAGTAATGGGACCCATTTCACACATGATCGCTTACTAAGCCTTACCCTGACAACATATACCATATGCATAGCTGATCACATACCAAACGTAAACAGATGTGGTTATCATGGTCTTTTAGCAACTCGGTAGGTATCTTCAGAGTTGTTATTTTACGATATCCTTCTATTTAGAACTCTTTCTAATTTAATTTGTTATAAAATTAAATGCTTTAACCTTTCATGGCTCTTTTGTATTAGGTTTATAAAACTTTTTAACGAAACCAGACAGAAACTTGGTGAATAAAGTTTCATGTACTTTCCATTTCAATAGAGTGATTCAAGAGAAGTTTATGAAATACATTATGCATTGATTTCCTAAACATTTTTTCAAGATTGGTTTAGGGTCAATTTTCACCATGCATAGCAGAAGTTGATATCTGCAAAAATATATCAAGTACACAAGAAAATTCACATGATGTTTGTATGCACTTGTTATGCGTTACATGCTTTATAGAAATAGCACAAGCTCTTGCAAAGTACTAGTATCATATCTGCAAAAATATATCTACTACAAAAGAAAATTTAATGATGCTCTTAAGCAATCGTTACAAGTTTGAGTCAGTTAAGTTTCATCTTTTCAAACTAAAATCCCTAATATCATACTAGTCCTTCGCCAGAGCTTCTGCTCTTCTATAATAAACATGTCAAATTAAAGACGCATCTTTGGCGATGTAGTGCCCCGTCCCGCTCAGTCAATCGGAGGAATCGAAACGCCGACGGCGTTCGGACTTAGCCTTGCAACGGCTTGATCGGAGGCATCGCTCGGTCGAGGCGACCGCTCGCTCAGGTGGGGTAGTTTCGGTGAACTTGCCTCATCTTAGCCTTCACATAATAAATCGCATGTTTTCAACTTGCACAAGTAGGCTTGATAATAAAAGAGACGAATCCACATAGATAAGGGAATAATCCCGACGGGTTGAATTGAGTTAGAATATGGAAAGGTCCAACTGTCGTCCTAGAGTTGGTGCACGGCGTGCTTTGAAAATGACACTCGATCCTTCGTCCCGTGGCTTGGGAGAAGGAAAGTTGGTTTAGTAGGCGAAGTTATGAACGTAGCCTAAGTCATAGGCGTCGTCCGCATAAATGCTTCATAAAGCATGCACGGTCCCATCGTCCAAGGCTTGGCATAGCCTTGATTTGCCCATGAGTTAAGTGCGTTGAACAAATTGTGACCCAAGTCTAGGAACCCAATGACTTGGTCGTTCGAAGTCGAATGCGTGCACGGCACATTTCCACGATGCAAGGCTTGACGCAGTCTTTGCTCGTCAAGTTGTTACAAAGTTAAGTAAGACAAGGACTATCAAATAGGCGTTCATGAGTTGAATAGTCCCACGATCCCAAGGCCCGTCGTATAAAGTACGACTCGGGCGGTAGTGTGCGTAGAACACGGCTGGCATTAAGGCACGAGCCACGGTTGATTTAAAGTGAGTTTGGAAAAAGGGGGCTATCAAATAGTCATTCCTAAGTTGAGTAAAAAGGATATTGCATCAAGGGAGAAGGCTCGCGACCGTGGGTCGTCGAGGGATCTCAAGGATAGAAGTCTTGAACTTGGTTTTGAAAGAGAGGGTGACACTGAAAGAAAGATGACTGTGTGAGACGTCAGTTGAGTCGAGTCTTGCATGGCCATGGACAACTTGTCGACAAGGGCGATGTTTCCTCGAGCGACAACCCGAGGCCACGGGACCGACTCCGCCTAGGAGGAAACAGGGTATAGTCGTGCATAAGATTTTAGCACGGGTTAAGCGGGAGCTTGCAACGGAGCTAGCTACTTGCGTTGAAAGGACCCCGATTAACAAAGCTATACGTCGCAGGATAGCTTGTTATGCTAGTGGCTAAGTTCATATAGATGTCGGCAGAATAGCGGCTATCCGCGTGTATGCCTTTGGATTGAGTCGAGTTGAATGTGTACAGTTAGAACACAAAGTTTGGGCCTAAGATTGGGTTTCAACATAGGCGTCGTGCTTCGGCACGAGATGGGACGTCAAGTCTTAAGTTGTTGGATAGAGTCGCATAAGTTGGCTTGAGTCGTTGGAGTTTAAGTCAGAAAACCGCCGTAAGGCAAAGTTGGTTGAGTGATACTAAGTTCACAAGTCTCGATCGGGTAAGTTGGTGACCAAGGTAGCAAGGGCCGCGAGGCGGCGATGTGGTTTAGTCTCACTGAAATGCGAGGCACGGCCTTAATATGGTTTTGTAGCACGGTCACATAGAAATGGAGTCTCATCGCGTAGTTGCGTCTTTGATTTTGGCCGAAAGGCAAGCACGACTTGATAGGTTAACGTTGTTGAGTCGACGTTGTTGTTGCAAGTACGGGATGGTCTAGAGACACAAAATAGGCCAAGGCGTCGGTCATAAAACTGATCCCAAAGATAAGACTAGAAAGACAATTGATAAGAAGGGACTATGTTGCACGAAGTAAATCAAACGTGTTGGTTTTGTATGGATGGACGAGGAGCTCATTCTACCATTACAGTTGAGTACTGACACCCATATAGTTTTCATGTGCAGACACAGGTAGAAGCTCGTGGCACGGAGCTCGCTTGGATGGGTCGAGGCACGGAGTTCCTTGGCGATTCGAAGCATGCGGCCGCATAGATTCAAGACTTATACGGGACATAATGTATGGACGTCACCTTCCGAAGCATCCGCTGGCTCAAGACATGTATTGAGAGATGAGAGAGAGCTGAGTGACTTGTAATGTGAGATGAGTGAGCTTGAGAGACTTGTAATCTTGGCCTTGCGCCCCATTGTAACCTTTGTTTCAATATCAATTATAAAAGAGTGTTTTGCAATGACTTGTGTTTTGCTTCAAATTCCGTTGCTATTATTCAATGTCTTTGCTTGGGACTTCTGTGCGACGACCCCGTCGCAGCCGCTGAAATCGGCCGTTATGGAACCCGCCTTGCACGAGCGCAATCTAGGCTCGTGCGGCATCACGCCTTAGCGAGGACGATCGCTCCTACGGGAGCGGGGCGTGACAGGCAACCGGTCAAATAAAAAAGTTATAACTTCATAAAATGTTATTGCAAAGAGGGTTGTATCTTTTGGTCGGACTAAGTCTTCATAGACACTCCGAAATTGGTGCCGTATCATATGTCCGTGTCCACATGCTAGGATCGTATTCAGACATTCACAACATTGTTTCCAAATTATTTGATCTTCATATAGGATTTCATCTTATTCAAAAGTTACTATAAACATAATAAAGGAGGTGTATAGGATGTGGATGTGACAAGGCCCTCAAGAAACATAATATGGATGGTAATACCGTAATTGATTTCTTAAATATGAGAGTTATGCTATATTTTGTATTATTCTGTTTGTTCTCCTCGTATGTTTGTTTATTATACCTTTTAGAGTATTAGTCTTTTAGAGAAGTCCCTGAAAGGAAACCAAGCCGATCGTTCATTAAATTTTCGTAATAAAAGGAAGCAACGGATAATGGACGGCAATTGATTTCTTAAATATGAGAGTTATGCTATATTTTGTTATAATTTGTTTATTCTCCTCATATTTTTGTCTAGTATACCTATTAGTATTAGTCTTTTAGAGAAGTCCCTAAAAGGAAATCAACTATCATTTATTAAATTCTAGTAATAGAAGGAAGCAACGATTATGGATGGTAATTGATTTCTTAAATATGTGCCACATTTCGTTATATGTTGTTTATTCTTCTCATATTTTTGTTTTGTATAGCAAAGTAGTCTTTTAGAAAGACCCTAAAAGGAAATGCTATCTTCTCTCAAATTCCTCTAATAGAGAGAAGAAGCAATTCTTTTCAACTTGTGAACTTAGTACCACATTATTTGTCTCTCTCTCTATCTCTAGCTACACACGGGCGCACACATATAGTCCCAAGCATCATTCTATGCTAGACAGTTTTACTTTGACCATTTAAAAGGAGACCACACTCATGTTAGCGATTTATTGTATTTAACACACAAAGTATAGATGCATACCAAAGGAAAGAATTATAATCGATAGGAAAAAAAGGCAAAAGAAAATAATATAGAAGCCTTTGAAAAGATTGGCCTCGTATAGGCAACATAAAGGTGCCTCCACCTGTTGTAGCATTGTAGGTTCATCATATTTTCTAGTTCTACATTTTTCTCATACAAAAACTTAACAAGTAGATTGATCTACTGTTCCAACGCCTTCGAAAGAAGGAAAACATTCACACAACAGTAACTAATATCATGGTTTACATGGTTTGAAAATTTCTGAAGCTTCACAAATATTCATCGATCTGGAAGATTAGGAAAGAAAAGGGCATCCTTTGATTATTTGCTACTTGTTACCACTCTGATCATGTCACTCGTACATGTAGAAGTTGGTCATCGATCTGGAAGATTAGGAAAGAAAAGGGCATCCTACTGATCTTGGCCCACTTTGATTATAAACATTGAGCAGGCAGTACTAAAAAGTAAACATGTTTATAATTAGTTGGTAAGATCAACAACTGATTAGCATGCAAATATTCTGTGCAAGAATAGAGCAGAACCAATTATGACGTGCATACACTAGGTACGTGGAGTTACTCAATAATGTCTCAGGATATCTGGAAAATAGAATCCTACTAAATAAGTACAAGAAATCACCTTTGAGGCGTAGTTAACATAGGAACTAACTTGTGTCAATCTTCTAAGATATTATAATAGTATCTATCAACTAGCAGTCTAAAAAATTTGGGACAAAGACTATGTTGTTGTTGTTGTAGCTAATATCTATCTGCCAGCATTCTTTCTGTGTCATCATTATTGAATGGTTCTATAATTATTCATAATCGATTACACTAAAATATATAACATATGAAGAAAAGTTAATACTAACCAGGTAATGCAAATCGTGACCGAATAGAAGAACGATTTTTCTGAGAACCACTCTGTGATGACCGGTTTTGTATTTCATATCGTTTCTGCTGTGACTTTGGTCTTTGTTTCCTAACAGAAAGCAAGCGCAAATCCTCCTTCCACAAGTGGTGGAATGCCCTGAATTTGAGAGCAAGAACTCGTTCTTTAAATTTCTCTTGACACTTGTGCAAAGCAAGCTTTTCTTTGACGTGCATATCATTCTTTCTGCATGACGATATTTGATCTGATCCCCACATGTCAAAGTCTTGGGGAATAGTAGGTGCTGTTTTATCAAATACATGTGACGCTCGCTCTGCAGCAGCTCTGTTAGAAGCCATAACTAAAGATATTAAATTATTGTCACTAGCTCTTGCATGTGAACTCCCATCTTCCAAGTAAGTAGCACCTCTGCCGCTTGCATCTAACTTCCGCTCATCTCTGAAAACATTTCTGTTCACCACTCTTTCTACTTTATCAGGATTTGACTGCTGAGCTTCGGGAGTATTCTCAAAGTTGACATCATGTCCTACCGAGTTCACAGTTACTGTGCCAGAAATTTCATTTTCTGATCCTGACTGGGCAATATTAGATATTAGCAGGTGAGGGATGCTACAATCTGCATTTTTAACATATGCATCATGTTCATTTGATGAACAATTTTGCATGATAGGTCCTTCAATCCCTTGCATTTCAGAAGAAAGTCCGGGAGCAAAATTCAGTGACATCTTCACTGAACCTTCAGATAATCCTACACAAGAACTTTGACAAGGAACACTTCTGCCATCAGTATTTAGGGACTTAAGTTCATTCTCAAACAAGTCAACTTCGCACTCAGTTATTTCCAATTCTTTCGCAATATCAGCTTTAAACAATAGCAACTTGTTCATAGCTGCATTTCTTGTGAAAGTGGAGTCTCCAGAGAAGGCGTCTTCAGATTGCAACAAATCATTAAGCAGTGAAGTAAGCGTACTAATAGGGGGCAAGTTATCTGTATTGATGGAAAGTTCCTCCGGGTAACTTTTAGAACCAGAACCAGAACCAGGAGAACCACGCGTATGAAATGTATCATTCTCCAAACTTGCTGCCTTAGTAAAAGGCATGCCGTCCACTCCTGCTGCAGGAAAAGAAGGTGCCATCAGATGCATATCATATACTATATAAAAATTTACAACTCGTTATGCATAGCATGTCAAAGTCAAGCTTAAAAGTTTCACTTGTTGATAATTTCTAGGAGCTAAAAGTGAGGTAGTTTTTTAAGATAAAGATTATGTAATTTTTGCATCAATAGTAGTAGACAGCATAACAATTGGATAATGAATCGTCTAGGAAAATGCAAATCACCAAGTAATATCTACATGTTAAGAACATATTGCAACATGGGAATAGGCATTAGAAAAAGGACCAAATGCTGCCAACACCCGTGATCTCTAAAGAGGTGAACAATTGGCAGGCAAACAAATATCATCCAGGAATATTCCCTTTGAAGGTAATTTATTCAACTAGGAATGAAGGTGTAAAGTTTAATTATGATGTTAAAAAGCCAAGCAAGTGTATTAGCCTATTAGGCCATATCACTTGCATCCCTTGGTCCGTTCACGGTTGAAATATTTGGTATATTTTTTTATCTTAATCGTAAAATAATTATATCCGATGAGTTAACACAACTCTCAAATGGTAGTGAATGAAGGTGTGTGGGGAAAGCAAAGGATTCATATATAGCTGTTCTTTTGAAATGATGGTGTTCGAAGGATCCCGACAGTTGTCGGTGTTGGAAAGTAAAACTATATTCATTATGATAAATGTGACTAAAAAATGGTGTTTGATCAAAAAAAACATGTCATTCCGGTTAAAATTCCATAGCAAAATACTTATTATGCTCTAAGGTTTAATTTTAAACCTTCACCCCTCACTAGTAGAGACGTGACGAGGAACAAGGATTAAACTAAATTTTAGAGACCAAATAACAATTTTAAGGTGAATACTGTTAAAAATATTTACATGGGTAAGTATTGAAATCTTGAATCTTTGATCACATGAACCTCTGCAGGTGTCATGTTATTTTATGAGCCTTCAAGGGATAATCCTATAAGTCCTACCAATAATAATAGTTTAGTTGAAAGTTTAAAGGGTGATACATAAAAACATGACTATTTTAGAGGGTATACATGTAAAAGAAACTTAGATTTTCTGCATATAACCTTCTAAAATAACATTGTAGTGAATATTTGCTTCAGTTAAACATGGTCTTCGACCCACGCACATAATAAAATGTATAACAATAGAATCTACAATGAATAGAACAGTATTTTTTTATAGTTCTTATTGTAACCAGAGTTGAGTATCAATTAACTAAATGACATGAACTTCCCCCATTTTACAAGTTGCCACCATAAACTATAAAAATTAGCAAGTTGATAACATAAAACTAAATACCATGAACTTTCCCTAATTTGCAAATTTCTACCCTACGTCATGAAGGTAGGGTATTATTAAGGAAATAAAGAAGGGTGTAGTCGTTAACAGCATAGGGCGAACAAGTTGCAAATTGGAAATTCAAGCTATTTAGGCCATCTCCAATGGGGGTTTCTATCTCTCCTATTTCTATGGTAGAAATCTTTGTTAGAAAAACCCTCTCCCAACAGTGGTTTCTATCCCAATTTTCATCCTACGTGGTGCTGATGTAGGATGGAAAATTTCTATGAGAATTTCGACATGTAGAAACCCTCATAGAAATTCTCCATTTCTGATAGAAAGTAATAATGGGCCCTACTTTCAAACTAAATCATTAAATTGACCCTTTTATTTTCTGTCACGTAGGATAGAAATTAAGAAGCATTGGAGTGTTTTTTGGTGCAATTTCTATGTAGAAAATCTGCCAAGTAGGATAGAAATTTCCTTATACAATGCCAAGTAGGATATAAACTCAATTTTAGAAATCCCCAATGGGGATAGCCTTAGTTGTTAATGTCAATAGCTTAAGATAACAAGTGCTAATTTAGTATATTAGGGCAGCAACTTGCAAATCGTGAAAGAATAAGGGTATCAGACTATGTCGATGCAAATTACCCATCTCTCTTTATGGTGACCTCTTCTTAAGAAGACTCATAGCAAGACTCTAATAACCTAAATTAGATTAATCTCCTGATAAATAAAACGGCCTCCATCAGATGCCAACATAAGGGTTTCTTTGCAAAATGAAATGTTTTTTAGGGTGTACATGCAACAGAGTACTTAAAGGGTCAAAAGTTGAATATCTCTAAGGCAAGATGCGTTCCCACTTGAATCCACAAAGGCGGAACTTGAAACACACAACTCCAAACAGGCAAAAGATTGACTGCACGACAGGATTTTTTGTTCTCATCGGTGACGTCCCCCCCCCCCCCAGCGTTTAACTTTAGCCATTGCCACTTTAAACCACATGTTTGGCAGAAATGGTAAATGTTGGGAACCACGAGATGTTTTGTTCGCAATTTCTTTCTTGCCAAAATGCCGGCGGAATCAGTAAAAGGTCCAGTCGAACCAGGAACCAAACTAACCCTTGAAGTGAATAAATACCCCTAATTACCACTTGATGGACGCAAGTCAGAAAGTTATCTGTAATTTGAACGAAAATCAGAACTTGCATGGTCACATAGTGAAACCAACCTGAAGAAAAACTGCAGGCTGCAGAACAAGGAGTCACAGGAGAGACAGATCCAGCCATGCCCGTAATCTTCGGACTGGTCTCGCTGGCCTGATCTTTCCCACTGTTCGATGATCCCTCCACCTTCTGCTTCTCGTACTTTGCCAGCCCCTGGCCCCACCCCAGCCTCGGCTTTTTCTTCGGTAATTCATCTTCTGCCTGCAAAGGCGAGTCCACCGGAGACCTAACCGGAGCCTCCTTCCCTGAGCCCGGCTGCCGGGCCTCTGTCCCAACCTCCTCCGCTGCCGCCTCCGGCCGGCCTGTCGATGTCCTTGACGATCCAACCGAACCCTGGCGGCTCCACTTCAGGGGCTTCCACCGGGTCGATCCCAACGAATTCTCGCGGTCCCGGTCCGATCTCTGGTCATTAACGCCTTGCCTGTCATTCACCGGATCTTTCAAGGGGGGAGGTGAGTGGATCGGGACGGCGACTGACCTCTGGGAAGTGGCATGCGGCGGCACTGAGTCGTAGTAAGGGGACCGCCGGAACGATCCCCGGCTCCTCCCGCCGCCGTACCGCCTCTCGTCCTCCAGCCAGAACCTATCGCCACTGCCGCCGACAGATCGAGTCGGCGACTCTCCATAGAACTGGTGGTAGCTTACGCTCTGCCGATGATAACCTTCACAAAAAAAAAAAAAAAATCAGAAAAATTCAAGAAAAAACCTAGGTTTGACCTAGAAGCTTCAGATCTGCTGGTGGTGGTGGGTTTTTTTTTTTTTTGCTTACTTGTTGGGGTTCGTCGGTAGGGATCGCGCCACCGCGGAGTGAATGCGCCGCCTCCTCCTCCGGAGGACGCTACAGCATCGAAGCTCTGCCCCCGCTCGTGCTTCCGGTCCCTGAAGACGAACTCCTTGCGGTCGAGAGGGAGCGGTTCCAGCGGCATGAAAACGAGCAGAAACGAAGGGGCATCGATCGCCCCGCTCGAATTCTTCTAGGGATTGGGAAATTTCTCGACTTATTTTAGGGCTTTGACGGGAAAGGTGAGACTTTTTAGGGTCTTATGGGGCGGGGCGGGGAGGTTGAATACGAAATCACAGCCGTTGGTTTTCGGAAGGGGGGATCTCCGACGTCGGTTCCGTTCCGTTGGGGAAGAGGAGGGAGAAGGAAGAAGAGGGGGACGAGGCAGCTGTGGAGAAAAAGCGGAAAACGTAACCCGATAAAGGAGACGAAGTACACCCTGGATTTCAAACACCTCAAAATTGGAAAATAATCTTCCCCTCACGTCCGATATTTTTTTCAATTTAGTTAAAAGAAATTAGGTGTGTTTGATTGCAAGGTGGAAAATACGTGGAAAAGAAATTAATTCCATAGAATTATTTTCCTAGGAAAAAAAATTTCATGTAATTTTAAAATTTTTCATGGAAAACTTAATTTGGTTGTTTGATTGTCATTATTTTCCACGAAAAATAGTTATTTTCCATGGAAAATGATATTTTCCTATGGGTTAGACAAGTTTCATTTTCCACCATTTTAAAAGAAAATATGGAAAATGATAGTTTTTGGAAAATAATTCCATGGAAAATATAAGCTATCAAACACTACAATTGGTGGAAAATTTGTGGTAGAAATATTTTCCATGGAAAAAATGCCCAATCAAACACAGCCAATGCTATTTCTACGGAGAAAATTTTGATACCGTAGGAATATCAAAGTTTTGATACCCCTATGTATGACATGTGGGCCCCTCTTGCTTTGTAAAACATGCACACACATATATATACACACATAATTTTTGAGAGGGCCCACATGTCATACACAGGAGGTATCAAAACTTTAATACCCGCTACTGTATCAAAGTTTCTCTCAATTTCTACGGTATGAAAACACAGAAATAAGGAATCCCTTTTTTCCTTCTTCTTCATAACAAGGAAAAAATTTGAGTGGCACCCCACTTTTTTTACGCTTATTTAAGGTGCACCCCACAAGTTTACATGAATGTATGACACCCCCCACTTTGGACGGTTTTCGTCTAAAACGAACGGTCAACCCCGTTGACCAATTTTTTTTGACGAAAATACCCCCCTATCTGTTCTCTTCTTCTCCGCGTCAACTATTCGTCTCCCTCCCTCCCCCCCCTCGGCCGTGCTCGGCCCCCCTCCCCGGCGTCGCCGCACTCCCCTCCCCCTCCCCGACCTCGCCGCACCCCCCCGGCCATCACCACCACCACCATCACCAACATCATCACCATCATCATCATCACCACCACCATCCACCATCATCGATGTAGGCGGAGACGCAGAGGCCGAGGCGGTCGTTGGCGATCATGCGGTCGAGGATGGCAGAGAGCTTGGCGACCACGGGGACGGGGAGAGGGGAAGGGGCGATGGCCGAGGTGGTATTGGAGGAGGACATGAGGAGGGGGACTGTGTGCTCTTCGAGGAGGCGTCGGAACTCGGAGAGGAGCTTCCCGAGTGCGACCTCGAGGAGGCCTCCGTCGAGAGGGGAGGTGGTGGACTTGAGGGAGAGGAGGGAGTGGTTGAGGGAGGAGAGGAAGCGGGAGTCGGCGAGGGAGTGGTCGTGGAGGTAGTCGACGATGTCGTCGAGCCACTGGACGGCGAGGGCGCAGTTGTCGGAGAGGAAGCGGAGGGCCTCCTGGAGACGCTTGAGGAGGGAGAGGTAGGCGGGGAGGTCGTTGCGGGGGTCGGAGAGGAGGGAGGGCTCGAGGCCGTGGACGGTGGTGGTGATGATGATGTGGGGGCCGACCGACCTAGGCGAGGGCGTCGCGGTGGGTGCGGATGGGGCGGACGGAGGCCTCCAGGGAGGGGAGGCGGGTGCGGATGTCGGCGAGGCGCGGGGTGGAGCGGCTGAGGGCGGAGGAGATGGCGAGGGAGCGGTCGAGGAGGGGGTGCTGCGAGATCTGGGAGGGGGGAGTGCGGCGACGCCGTGGAGGGGGGCCGAGCACGGCGGGGGGGGGGAGCCACGTGTGACAGGGAGGGAGACACACAAATGGAGACAAGGGCATTTTCGTCAAAAAAAAATTTGACCGTTCGTTTTAGACATAAACCGTCCAAAGTGGGGGGTGTCATACATTCATGTAAACTTGTGAGGTGCATCTTAAATAAGCGTAAAAAAAGTGGGGTGCCACTCAAATTTTCTCAAACTTTTATTCCTTATTCTCTGTTTTCACCTATCCCTTTCCTTTTTGAAATTATATTACTATTTTTTTTCTATTTTGTGTCTCTCGTGGTTCACAAAAAAAAAAAAACCAAAGAAATTTTAATTCTTTGCTCTTTTTTCTTTTCTTCAAAAATTTGTAATTCCTTTTAATTTTTATTTTCGGTGTTTGTAAACATCGAAAAAATTGGAAAGAAAAGTGCATCATCACATGAAAGGAATATTTTTTATTCCAATGTCCTGATTCCACGAACCAAACGTAGTTTTCGTGTACAATGTAATAGATTTTTATTGTGGTTGTCGTAACTAAATTTTTTTTTTACTTTTGAAACACTATATCATTTAAAGGCATTTCTGAATGGTCGTAATTTCTTTCTTTTAGCAGGAGGGATCATAGAGAAATTATGTGTTCCACGTGTGCATAAGAGATTTGAATCGAGTATTTTTAGTAACGTTCCGTTATGAGCAAGTGTACAATATGACATCGTGTAGCAACACTTAATTAAATTGTATAGTATGTCATGCTTGGTAATTAGCAATCGTGTTAATTATTATCTATTTTCTTGCTAACTGATATAAAATGACTTGCGTCTGTCAAATATCAATTAGCAACTTAGATCTCCTGAGGGCATACAAAAATCGAAGCGAAACGAAAATATTATATAACGGGTTGGGTTTCGTTTGATTGATTCTTTTAGACTTTTTGTTCAATTCGATTCTTATTTCTTCTTATGTCATGTTCGGGATTGAGAAGCTATAAGACTGATTTGGAACTAATTCGGTCCGAGTGTAGTAAAATAATTTAGGATTAGTCATTACAATTGATAACAAAATTCTAAATTGAGTTAGCATTGGATTAGAAAATGTGTTAAAAAATTTATGGCATGTTTTTTGTTTAAGTATTTATGTGTATAATCTAGTAAATGAACCGAATCGAACTAAGATCGACGGGTTGGGTTGGTGCAGTTCATCGGTTCGGAATGTTCGATTTGGTTCTTAATTTTAGGGAATTAAATGATGACGGCTCGATTCAAATTAGCCTAATAATTTAATAGAAACGGAACATGCTCACCCCTATAATCTCCTTTTTTTCACACCACGAACTATGACAAACGTCCTTTTCTACCTAATTGTTGGTGGCTGTCACGACCCGCACCCTAGAGTAAGGGCACCAGACGTGGGTACGTCCAGCCTACGCCGCAGTGTCGGCGGTAAAACGATGTCCTAGGTCAACATACATCTAGCAATATATCTCTAAGCAGTTTATACTCCCCGAATGGGGGTGACATAGCAGTAATAAACTGAATCACAACTAAGGAAGAGATAGCACGATATGAAATAGAACTCAAGGAAACAAATAGATGAAAAAGTAGTCTAAGATAATCCCAGCAAATATTCAGAAGTACATGGTCTCAGATACAGAATGAAAGAATATATACAACTCAGAACAGAATAAAGTCTAGCTAAAATATGTCTCAAGACAACATAAGATAAGATAAGCCTAACTAATCTAGTCTAGGCAATGGGGGTGATGTCCTCAGCTAGAGCTGGGTCCTCCTGAGGGTCCAGCTCGCAAGTGTCATCTAAGGCTGCCCCGTAGTAAGTATCCAGACAGGCCTCCTCCTCTTCCTCTGTAATATTTTCAACAGGTCCAGTCAGGACAGGAGCGAGTACAGTACATCTCAACAGTTCATAGCAGGTTAGAAAATATAATCATGCAGTAAAGTAAGATACAAGTACTGAAAGAAATATTGTATGTAAACAGAGAGAGAGAGCTGTAATAGAAATATCTACTATAAATAGAGACTAACAGTGGCTAGTGAGTCAGAGTACAATATAGACATGTAAATGGCATAGGTGATTCTGATGCTACACTATGGAAGAGATTCTGATGCTACACTACTTGGATAGTATTCACATGTCTATTTCTACTCCCCCGTACCCCCAATCAATACTTGGATAGTATTCACATGTCTATGCATTCTACATGATTCTAGGTCAATCTAGGCCAAAGTTAACTCTTGGTCAACCTTGGTCAACCAAGAAGTCAAACCTAAGTCAACTATGGTCAAACTAGGTCAACCAAGTCTAAATTAGGTCAAACTAGTCTACACTAGACTACATTAGTCTATACTAGGTCACTCAACCTATACAAGCTAGTACACCACACTACTAGGCTATACAGACCAACTACACATGTTAGTTGGCATTCCTACATATTACCTATATGTGTACATTACATGGGTTATAGTGCAACTATTAGGAACATCACATCATATCACATTATATATATATATATATATATATATATATATATATATATATATATATATATATATATATATATATATATATATATAGGCTTAACATATATACATATATTATGTATTACAAACAAACCTATATATCAACCTATAATCAGGAGGAATAGGAAAAAAAAAAGAGTGTATATGTGTGTGTGTGAGAACAAGAATGTAATGGTGTACATGTGTGTTTATGAAAGAGTGAGGGGAAAACTGTGTGCAGCAGTGTGTGTGTGTAGGGTGAGTGAGTGTAGAGTGATGGGTGGGTGATGAGTGATACTAAACTGAAAAGAAAGGAATTATTGCACAGTAATCAGCAAAGGAAAAATAGTGAATAAAACAGGAAAGTAAACTGAAACAGTTCAGTTTTTAGCTCAGTTCTCCCCCAGGTTCATACCACTTTAGAAATCATTTATAGCTCATAATAGAACTTCAGAAATCAGTTCACAACAGTTACAATATTCCAGTTTCAAACACTACTTGAAATCTCAGTTTTTCCAACTCAAACTCCCACCAAAACAACTCAAAATTGACATACACATAGGTCACATATAGGAGAAATGGTTTAGGGTCTTAACCTAACAGTTAACAGCACTTAGAAGGTTTAAAAAATGATAGCTAAGTTTACTACAAAAACCTGGAAATGCAAACTGGTTTCCCAGTTTTCCAGTTTTTCCTTTAAGCCCCATTTGAAATCAATATTTCACCAAACCACCCAAAAACTGAACCACAGTTGGAAAACATAAAGGAGTATATGATTAGGGTCTGAAACCAACTAATTAACAGTGTTAAATGGTTTAAAACTGGTGACAAAGTTCAAGTTTTAAAACTGGAAAAATTAGGATATTAAACATCAAGTTTCAGAAATTGTGAATTGTCAATACCTATTGAAAAACATATTAAAATACAAAATAAAGGGTTGGTAATTTAAATATGCAATGCATACATGCCTGTCACGCCCCAGAACCAGAATACTGGAGAGCGGGGGCAGACATAGCCAGCTACGTATATTGAAATAGAATACATCTCAACTATATGGTCACGGCTGTCTAGATATGAGGGTTTACTACAAGCCAACAGTCTCTTAAGGTCAAGCCTAATGTCTCAATCTTAAGCAAGTAATATAATTACAAGATGTGTGATCAGTAAATATACAATAAAAGACGTCCCAAATATTACATATCAGCTGATCATGAAGCTAGTCATACAAAATGTTAGGACTAGCAAGAGTTTAAGTCATACATGATCAACCCTAGGATTTGTTAATCACGTTTACAGCCCGTAGGCAGACAGTAAGTAAAAGTGCATCGAGCTAACAGGTGCTCGTCGGCTAAATGCCTCAAAAGAATAAATTTACAATAGAGTGAGCAAACAAAATAGAAAACCCACTCGTAGCCCGGATTCCGTCTAGTGTTCACCATTGGGCTGGAAGCTTGGTAGATCCTCGGGAGCTGCTCCGAAATCTGGCCACACAAAACCAGCTGGGTCAACCCCAGAAAGAGCAAGTGCCACAAGGGGGCCACGAAATAAGAACAAAAGCCAGCATTAACACAAGAAGATATAATATTAAAAACTAGAATATACGAAAACATGTCAGGATGATATACGACGAGATAACCATGGAACTATTCCGATAGCCAGGTTACAACCCGTAAACCAAACAAGGACCGGGGTTGTAACCCTTCATCTGAACAGAGCTTGGTTTCCCACCATTTATCGGCAAGATAATAATGCAAAAAATTAAGACAGGGAGCAATCTTGTACTGAATCAAGACATGGCTAAACTGGTTATACCTCATTCAATCAATCACGGCCAAACAGATACTACGGCTTACTACTTTAACTAACTAGGGTTATCACAGGCCTAATTACTATCAAGATGCAGTGAGATTGTTCCACAGCCACAAGCCCTGCAGACCATCCAGGCTACCCAGGACGAAAGATTAGGGTTGAAATCATGTGGATACATCGCCCGGGAGACAAATGTACCCTTAGGTGACTTAGAGGGTGCAACACTCGACGGTGTGCTGGAAATGTGCCCTACTCGACGGCAGGCTACAGATCCCAAGAGCGCCCAGGTAACGGGATTGCCTGTAGCTGTGTCATCTCTTCATGACTACTGTGTTATTCTAGTTATTAACCTTAATCCATTTTAGTGGGTACTCCTGACCGTGGTACTCAGGATGTTCCATCCTAAATATGATGCAAGACTGGACAAGTGGATTAACAAGCAAGCAAGAAAGAACCACCCACGGTGTCAAGACAGGTCAAGTTAAGTTATCAAGAAAAATTATGTCAGGGTACTTGTCAGGAGTGCGCCACGACGGGCCACTATCATGTCAGGTTGGTCATGTCAGGAGTGCACCACTACGGGTCATTATCGTGTTATGCTAGTGCCTTGTCATACCAAGCCATGTGCAATAGTCATTCCAAACATATTAAGTAAAATCAAGTTCATGACAAAAGGCGTAAGGATATAAAATGGGCGTAAAATATCTAATAAAATATCAATATACAGGACCATAGAAAAGCCAAGCTCAAAGAAATAAAACCAAAACTCCAAGGGTCAATGGGTTAAACAAGGGGTCCGGGGAGCAGCGTACGGAAAGTCACGCACGCTGAAAGAGCCGCGTACGTGAAAGTCACGCGCGCTACAGAGCAGTGTGCGTGAAAAGTCACGCACGCTCAAGGGAACAGTGTGCGTGAAAAGTCACGCACGCTCAAGAAAATAGCTGCGTGAAAAGTTACGCACGCTCAATCAAGCAGCGTGCGTGAGAAAGTCACGCAGGCGCAAGGGAAGCAGCATACGTGAAATTCACGCACGCTCAAGGGGGGCAGCATACGTGAAAGTCACGCAAGCTCAAGGGAGCAGCTGCGTGAAAAGTCACGCACGCTCAAGGGAGCAGCTGCGTGAAAATTCACACAAGCTCAAGGCGACACGCTTCCAATAGGAAGCGTACTCAAGTCAGCGTACGCAGCGCTAAAGAGCGCGCGTAGC
This sequence comes from Iris pallida, assembly GCA_029216955.1. Classification (NCBI taxonomy): domain Eukaryota; kingdom Viridiplantae; phylum Streptophyta; class Magnoliopsida; order Asparagales; family Iridaceae; genus Iris; species Iris pallida. The sequence continues at coordinate 8,671,174 of JANAVB010032220.1, forward strand.
TCAGTGTGCGTGAGTTAAACAGCTCTGCACACTGCTCACTGTCTTCTCCAGACAGCAAGAACACCATGGCTGAACCCAAGCTTCAAAAGTTCACAACTTGGTCATCCGAACTCCAAATCCTGATTTCCAAGGCTCCAACTGGAGTGAAACTGAAAGCTCTTCCACATGGAAACATCAGAACTCAAAGAAAACCAACCAAAAAGGATCAAAACATACAAAATCCGAAAATAGCAATAACTTAGATCTACATCAACAGAGACTCCAAATCATAAAAACCCAAGAACTAATGTTGATCTCCATGTCCTAAACTAGCAAATGGACAAAGAAAAGAGGGTCCTCATGTAGTGGCAAGATGCACTTGCCTAGGGGTTGGGGAGTTGTGTGGAGGAAGAAGAAGAAGAAGAAATTAATGGTGGTTATGAAGAGAGAGAAGAGGTTGGTGGAGTTATAAAGAGGGTGTTGTGGTGTGTTGAGGGTGGAGTGTAGGGCTAGGGTGTTCCAACACATAAAACCGAACCAAACCGAACCATCCCCAATAAAACCGAGCCAAGCCAAAACCCAAAATACGGGAAATACCGAAATTCCACAAGTCGAGAGAAAAATAAAATAAATACATGCCAAAATCCAGATACGAGTAAAATACCAAATACGGGAAATACGGGAAATGAGGGTGACAAATCTACCCACCTTAAAAGAATTCCGTCCTCGGAATTTAATCAAGGAGCTAGAGATTGTCACGACAAGCTACACTAAGCACAGGCAAGTTACACTAAGCAGTTCAATCATACAATCCTTCAATGCAAGCAAGAAAATGAAAATGTAAGGCATAAGAAAGATATTATACCTCACGAGTCAAACAGGTAGGGATATCGTGATCGGATGTCGTCCTCACGCTCCCACGTTGACTCACCCAGAGAGTGATGACCCCAAGCAACACGGACTAATTTAATAGTCTTGTTCTTGAGTATCTTTTCCCTCCGGTCCAAAATAGACACGGGCCACTCCTCATACGAAAGGTTGGTACCAACAACCAATTCCGAATGGTCTAGGATGTGGCTCGGGTCCGAAATATACCGTCGTAATTGGGACACATGGAATACATCATGTACCTCACTTAGCGACGGCGGAAGAGCGAGACGATAGGATACATCTTCTACTCGCTCTAGAATATCGAACGGCCCTATATACCTAGGACTAAGCTTTTCCCGCACGCCGAAACGAATGACGCCGCGGTTAGGCGAGATCCTAAGGAATACATGGTCACCGACAGCAAATTCTAAGGGACGCCGATGAGCATCGGCCCAATGGCGCTGGCGGTCCTGGGCAACTCGGAGGTGATCTCTGACCTTCCTGACCACTTCAACAGTCTGGGAAATCAATTCGGGTCCGAGCATCTGCCTCTCCCCGACATCGTCCCATGCTAGCGGGGATCTGCACTTCCTGCCATAAAGAGCCTCGAAGGGTGCCATCTGGATACTGGCCTGATAACTGTTGTTGTACGAGAATTCCACCAGGTGCAGATGATTCTCCCATGAACCACCGAAGTCAAGGGTACAGGATCTCAACATATCTTCAAGAGTCTGGATTGTGCGCTCTGATTGACCATCCGTCTGCGGGTGATAAGCTGAGCTGAACTGAAGACGAGTCCCCAAACTCTTCTGCAAGCTGCGCCAAAAGTGTGATGTGAATCTTGAATCCCTGTCTGAGGTGATGCTGACTGGCATACCGTGAAGCCTGACGATCTGCCTGAGGTACATCTCCGCTAGCTGCGCCGTCGACTGCCCAACTCTGAATGGGAGAAAGTGTGCCACCTTGGTAAGCCTGTCCACAATTACCCAAATAGCATCTCTGTCGGCCGGAGATCTGGGCAATCCGGTCACGAAATCCATGGTTATATGTTCCCATTTCCATTCTGGGATCGGTAAGGGCTGAAGAAGTCCAGCGGGCCTCTGATGTTCAGCTTTAACCTGTTGGCAAATCAAACACCGAGAGACAAACCGGGCTATCTCCCTCTTCATGCCATTCTACCAGAAATGCTGACGAATATCACGGTACATCTTCGTACCACCCGGATGAATAGAATATTGTGAACTGTGGGCTTCTGCCATGACTTCCTGTCTGATATCTCTACTAGGTACACAAAGACGAGTGCCGTGCCGAAGTGTACCATCTTCATGGATACATAACTCTGGCCTTCTTCCCGCTTCACACTCTGCTCTGAGTCGCTGGATCTTGGAATCTGTTGACTGCGCCACCCGGATTCTCTCAACTATGCTGGACTGAACCTGTAGGCTGGCCATCAATGCCACACTAGTAGGAAGAACCACTTCAATCTCCATCTTCTGAAGATCTGCCAATAATTCTGGTTGCGCTGTCAGAAGATAAACTCCGGCTCTCCTGCTCAATGCATCTGCTACAACGTTGGCCTTCCCGGGATGATACTGCAAATCCATATCATAATCCACCAATAGCTCGAGCCATCTTTTCTGTCGCATATTAAGGTCCTTCTGGGTGAAAACATACTTCAGGCTCTTATGATCAGTAAAGATCTCCACTCTATCTCCGTACAAGTAGTGTCTCCACAATTTCAAAGCAAACACTACCGCCGCCAATTCCAAGTCGTGGGTCGGGTAATTCTTTTCATGATCACGAAGTTGGCGTGACGCATAAGATATTACCTTCCCATGCTGCATCAAGACACACCCCAATCCTCTGCCTGAAGCGTCGCAATAAACTATGAATCCTCCGGTCCCATCTGGAAGGATAAGAATGGGAGCCGTTATCAAACCTCGCTTCAACTTCTCAAATGACTCCTGACACTCTGCTGTCCAAACAAACGACACATCCTTGCGGGTCAACTGGGTCATCGGCGCTGAAATCCTGGCAAAATCCGAAATGAACCGCCGGTAGTAGCCGGCCAATCCAAGAAAGCTGCGAACCTCTGCCACTGAGCTGGGTACCGGCCATGACTCGATAGCCATAATCTTCTGGGGATCCACTTCCACTCCTCCTCGGGTAATGATGTGACCCAAGTATGAAATACGATCGAGCCAAAACTCGTATTTACTGAACTTGGCGTACAACTGATGCTCCCGAAGCGTCTGAAGGACGACTCTGAGATGCTGCTCATGCTCTGCTTCACTCTTGCTGTAGACCAGGATGTCATCTAGGAACACGATCACAAATTGATCCAAGTAAGGCATAAAAATGCGATTCATGAGGTCCATGAATACGGCCGGCGCATTGGTCGCTCCAAAGGGCATAACAAGGAACTCCCAATGCCCATACCTCGATCTGAACGCCGTCTTCGGGATGTCCTGCTCTCTGACTCTGATCTGATGATAACCTGAGCGTAAATCGATCTTCGAGAACACTGAAGCCCCTCTGAGCTGATCAAACAAGTCATCTATCCTCGGAAGAGGGTATCTATTCTTGATTGTCACCGAATTCAAGGTACGATAATCAATACATAGCCTGGACGTACCATCCTTCTTTTTAACAAGAAGCATCGGGGCTCCCTAAGGCGATCCACTTGTACGGATGAATACCTTGGTCCTCAGTTCTTCAATCATCTTGTACAAAATCTCCAACTCTGAAGGCGCCATCCTGTAGACTCGCTCTGACACTGGTGCTATCCCGGGAATCAAGTCTATAGTGAACTCAATCTCCCGCTCTGGCGGCATCCCAGGAAGCTCCTCTGGAAAGACATCTGGAAACTCTTCAACTATCCGGGGTAACTGCACTGCTGCTACTGCCATCCGCAATGCTGGGGAAGATGGCTCTACTGCGCCTCTGGAAAATGAAAACTCTGGCTCGCCGGGGATACTAAAGACAACTCTGCCAATATGGCAGTCTATCCTAGCATACTGGTTCCTCAACCAATCCATGCCTAGGACTACATCATAGTCTGCCATAGGAAACTCTATGAATCTAGCGGGGAACTCCCTACCGCTAACTACGATCCGACACGAGGAAAACACTCGATCTACTCCCACAAGGCCATTACCAGTAAGTATATTGAGCCTCACTGATAATGACTTGGGCTCCAATCCTATCCGTGTCGTGAATCATGCAGACATGAATGAATGCGATGCACCAGAATCAAACAATACCGAAGCTGGAAAGGAGTTGACGAGAATAGTACCTGCCACTACCTCACCTGGTGTAACTTCTTCTTCCATAGCCATCATCATGGCCTGACCTTGTCCTCTGGTTGCTGGTCCCCTCTGCGGGAAACCTCTCTGCCTATTCTGGGTCTGAGCTTGGGCTTGTGCATACTGCTGGGGGTGCTGCTGCTGGAATGCCTGCGACTGAGGCGGCAAGGGCCTCGAAGACTGATACTGCTGCTGCTGAACCGGTGCTGGGGCCGGTCCTCTTACCGAAGAGCTAGAAGGGTTGGATGCAGATGAACCACCCCTATTCGGGCAAGCCCCTATCCTATGATCTGCTGCTCCACAAGCCAGGCACAATCCCAGCGTCCTGCGACAGTCTGCCACCACATGCCCTGGCTTCCCGCAATGAGAACATCCCATCGCGGAAGTCTGCTTCTGCTTCTGCTGCTGCGGGTACGTCGGGGTCGAATGCTGAACCGACGTTACTGAGGCCACCCGCCTCGGAGTCCCAATGGTCAAACTTCTAGCTGCTGGGGCTGGAGCTGAATATTGGTGCATCTGACTGTGGGACCGCTTCCTACTTCCGATCCTATCCACGATCCTCTGGGAGGTGTACTCATGCCTCCTAGCTGCTCTCAAGACTGCATCGAACGTCTGGTGCTCGAACTGCTCAACCGCCAACAAGATCTCCAAATACAGTCCCTGCTGGAACCGCTGGGCCCTATCAAACTCGGTCGCCACCAAGGTGGGGGCAAACCTACTGAGTCTAGAAAACTCCAATGCATAACTGTCGACTGTTCTGCCTCCTTGCTTCAAGTTGGTAAATCTGGTCTGCAGGTCGTACCGAGCCACAGCATCAAAGTACTTCGTCTGGAATCTCTCCCTAAACACTGCCCAAGCAATGGATGCCACTAATCCCATCGCCTGTGTCGCCCACCAATTGCGAGCTAAGTCCAACAACTGTAGGCGTACCACCACCACCTTCTCATTCTCAGGTGTCCTAGCTGCTTCCAGAACCACCTCGGTATCCTGAAGCCATGCATCCACGGCAATCGCATCTTCGGTGCCGTCGAAGAAAGGAGGGTTCAAGCGCTTGAAACTGTTGGCCGCCTGGTTCCCTGGATGTCCGCCTCGGGTCAAAGCATCTTGAACTGTCTGGTGCAGGGCGTCGCTTCGACGATCCTGGAAAGCTATCAAGGTTCTGATGAGGCCTACCAAGGTACCATCATCGGGCTCTGCGGGCTGGACGGGCCGAACTGGTGACTCTCCTCCAGTAGGCACAACTCTGGAGGCTACACCGGAATGCTGGGCTTGATCTCCGGGTTGCTGCTGGTCCACGGGAGGTGCTCTTCCTTGCTGATCGACAGGGTCAGGTACAGTGCCGCTGAAGAAGACGACACAGGGGAAACAATAAAGAAGGACCAGGATAGATCAACGATACAAGCATGTAATCAGGGCAAGAATTTCAGGGAATTAAAAATACAGGCGGAGATCAAGGACGAATACTGATTGAGACATCTATTCGATAAACCCTCACAATTCTTGATTGACAAGACCTGCATGGGCCACCACTTAAACCATGTCACGCCCCAGAACTAGAATACTGGAGAGCGGGGGCAGACATAGCCAGCTACGTATATTGAAATAGAATACATCTCAACTATACGGTCACGGCTGTCTAGATATGAGGGTTTACTACAAGCCAACAGTCTCTTAAGGTCATGCCTAATGTCTCAATCTTAAGCAAGTAATATAATTACAAGATGTGTGATCAGTAAATATACAATAAAAGGCGTCCCAAATATTACATATCAGCTGATCATGAAGCTAGTCATACAAAATGTTAGGACTAGCAAGAGTTTAAGTCATACATGATCAACCCTAGGATTTGTTAATCACGTTTACAGCCCGTAGGCAGACAGTAAGTAAAAGTGCATCGAGCTAACAGGTGCTCGTCGGCTAAACGCCTCAAAAGAATAAATTTACAATAGAGTGAGCGAAACAAAATAGAAAACCCACTCGTAGCCCGGATTCCATCTAGTGTTCACCATTGGGCTGGAAGCTTGGTAGATCCTCGGGAGCTGCTCCGAAATCTGGCCACACAAAACCAGCTGGGTCAACCCCAGAAAGAGCAAGTGCCACAAGGGGGCCACGAAATAAGAACAAAAGCCAGCATTAACACAAGAAGATATAATATTAAAAACTAGAATATACGAAAACATGTCAGGATGATATACGACGAGATAACCATGGAACTATTCCGATAGCCAGGTTACAACCCGTAAACCAAACAAGGATCGGGGTTGTAACCCTTCATCTGAACAGAGCTTGGTTTCCCACCATTTATCGGCAAGATAATAATGCAAGAAATCAAGACAGGGAGCAATCTTGTACTGAATCAAGACATGGCTAAACTGGTTATACCTCATTCAATCAATCACGGCCAAACAGATACTACGGCTTACTACTTTAACTAACTAGGGTTATCACAGGCCTAATTACTATCAAGATGCAGTGAGATTGTTCCACAGCCACAAGCCCTGCAGACCATCCAGGCTACCCAGGACGAAAGATTAGGGTTGAAATCAGGTGGATACATCGCCCGGGAGACAAATGTACCCTTAGGTGACTTAGAGGGTGCAACACTCGACGGTGCGCTGGAAATGTGCCCTACTCGACGGCAGGCTACAGATCCCAAGAGCGCCCAGGTAACGGGATTGCCTGTAGCTGTGTCATCTCTTCATGACTACTGTGTTATTCTAGTTATTAACCTTAATCCATTTTAGTGGGTACTCCTGACCGTGGTACTCAGGATGTTTCATCCTAGACATGATGCAAGACTGGACAAGTGGATTAACAAGCAAGCAAGAAAGAACCACCCACGGTGTCAAGACAGGTCAAGTTAAGTTATCAAGAAAAATTATGTCAGGGTACTTGTCAGAGTGCGCCACGACGGGCCACTATCATGTCAGGTTGGTCATGTCAGGAGTGCACCACTACGGGTCATTGTCGTGTTATGCTAGTGCCTTGTCATACCAAGCCATGTGCAATAGTCATTCCAAACATATTAAGTAAAATTAAGTTCATGACAAAAGGCGTAAGGATGTAAAATGGGCGTAAAATATCTAATAAAATATCAATATACAGGGCCATAGAAAAGCCAAGCTCAAAGAAATAAAACCAAAACTCCAAGGGTCAATGGGTTAAACAAGGGGTCAGGGGAGCAGCGTACGAAAAGTCACGCACGCTGAAAGAGCCGCGTACGTGAAAGTCACGCGCGCTACAGAGCAGTGTGCGTGAAAAGTCACGCACGCTCAAGGGAACAGTGTGCGTGAAAAGTCATGCACGCTCAAGGAAACAGCTGCGTGAAAAGTCACGCACGCTCAATCAAGCAACGTGCGTGAGAAAGTCACGCAGGCGCAAGGGAAGCAGCATACGTGAAATTCACGCACGCTCAAGGGGGGCAGCATACGTGAAAGTCACGCAAGCTCAAGGGAGCAGCTGCATGAAAAGTCACGCACGCTCAAGGGAGCAGCTGCATGAAAATTCACACAAGCTCAAGGAGACACGCTTCCAATAGGAAGCGTACTCAAGTCAGCGTACGCAGCGCTAAAGAGTGCGCGTAGCTCAGTGTGCGTGAGTTAAACAGCTCTGCACACTGCTCACTGTCTTCTCCAGACAGCAAGAACACCATGGCTGAACCCAAGCTTCAAAAGTTCACAACTTGGTCATCCGAACTCCAAATTCGGATTTCCAAGGCTCCAACTGGAGTGAAACTGAAAGCTCTTCCACATGGAAACATCAGAACTCAAAGAAAACCAACCAAAAAGGATCAAAACATACAAAATTCGAAAATAGCAATAACTTAGATCTACATCAACAGAGACTCCAAATCATAAAAACCCAAGAACTAATGTTGATCTCCATGTCCTAAACTAGCAAATGGACAAAGAAAAGAGGATCCTCATGTAGTGGCAAGATGCACTTGCCTAGGGGTTGGGGAGTTGTGTGGAGGAAGAAGAAGAAGAAGAAATTAATGGTGGTTATAAAGAGAGAGAAGAGGTTGGTGGAGTTATAAAGAGGGTGTTGTGGTGTGTTGAGGGTGGAGTGTAGGGCTAGGGTGTTCCAACACATAAAACCGAACCAAACCGAACCATCCCTAATAAAACCGAGCCAAGCCAAAACCCAAAATATGGGAAATACCGAAATTCCACAAGTCGAGAGAAAAATAAAATAAATACATGCCAAAATCCAGATACGAGTAAAATACAAAATACAGAAAATACAGAAAATGAGGGTGACAATGCCATATGAGGTGTTTGTGTCCAAACAAAAGGACACAAACATGTCCAAATGACCCAGGACACGAAACAGTGCACACAGGCACCGTTTCAGTGCACTGTATCGTGCACGTGTGCACGCGTGTCGTGCACACGACACAGGCCAAACTAGGCCTCGTTCTCGCAACCCTAGGTTCGCCCAGGGACTAGCTAAGTGTCCAAAACCCTGCACCGTGTCCTAGGGTGTCGGGTCCAAAACTACAGAGCCGTATCAGTGCTCTAAAATAACTGAATCCAGTTCAGTTCAAAAATAATGCACGTGCTCGTGCGTGTCCGACACGACACGTGGGGGTATGAGACTCGACACACGCCGTGTCAGTCATGAGGACGTCCCATATGTCAAGTGTCAAGTGATGACATGGCGTGTCTTGGCAACTGTGGCCCCCGATCAGCAGGGGATCGAACCACAGTGCGCGCGCGTGTGTGCAGCTCGTGTCCACGCAAGAAATCGACACAAGCCGACACAAAAATCCACTCAGAAGAACATGAATGCATAAGCAATAGTAAAACCTAATTTTCTATTTAAAAACATTGCACAAAAGCAATCGAAATGCCCTTTGAGGCATTTCGACAAACACCTAGGGATAACTCCTGATACGTGTCCAAACAGACACGAAACTGATGCAATCCGACACGAAACCAATACAGAAACTTAGGGGACTCCTAGGGCTTCCTAAATATAAAAAGAAATCGAAATTTTATGGAGAAATGGAGGAGTTACCTATGGATGAACTTTCAAAAAAAATCCCCTTTGTTGAGCTCCTCTCTTTGATGTCCCAATCCCACAAAACAATGCCAAACTGAAATAAAACTTCAACAGCAGCAAGAGTGGGTATATTAGAACCTAATGGAGGAGATTTGAATGAAAAAGGAAGAGGAATGGAATTCTAGGAATTAATTGAAATAGGAAACAAACCTTTCTTAAACTTTAATCTTTCCTAAGAAAGAGGCAACCCTAAATTTTAGGAGAGTATTTATAGGGTGATGATCCCAATGATGATAGGGGTGGCCGGCCAAGTGGATCTAGGGATTAGGGTTTTGCTATTTTGGGCTTTGGGCCAAACTACATGGCTTTGAGTTAAAAAGATTTATCAAAGGCTCTAAATTATAAGTCATGACTTATGACTTTCTAATTCCTAATGCTAACTAAAGTCTAATGACCAAACCAAGGATTAGCTTAGGCTAGACTAGAGTCATATAACCTAACCAAGTCCATACTAACTAGGGTTAGCTCCTAGGTTGGTCTACAAGGGTCAACACTAGTCAAAGTCAACCTAGTCCAAACAATTCCAAAATAATTCCTAAAAATTCCCATAAATTGAAATAAATTCTAATAAATTTAAATTACCCCAAAAATGTCAAAATTACCTTCACACTAGAAATGTGGTAGTGACAAATCTACCCTCCTTAAAAGAATTTCGTCCTCGAAATTGAAAGGCGAAATACAACTGATGAGAAGGATAGAAAGTATACCTCACAGTCCAAAAAGATAAGGGTAGCGCTCGCATATCTCATCCTCCCGCTCCCAGGTAGACTCTCCTGGAGAATGATGCCTCCATGCGACGCGTACCAAAGGTATCACCTGGTTCCTCAGAACCTTCTCCCATCGATCCAGTATCTCCACTAGCTGCTCTGGATAGCTGAGAGAAGGCCCAACCTCTATCTCTGAATGATCGAGCACATGGCTAGGGTCAGCCACGTACCGTCTCAACTGTGATACATGAAATACGTTGTGGACCCCCACTAGCACAGGCGGCAAGTCTAGCCTATATGCAACGTCACCAACTCTCCCGCTGATAACGAAAGGGCCGATGAAGCGCGGGCTAAGCTTCCCGCCTCCACCAAAATGTATCATACCACGAGTCGGAGATATCCTCAAGAAAACCTGGTCTCCGACCTAATCACAAGCAAGGTCTCAATTAATTATAATAAACAAACATGATCAAAAATTGTCACGACCCGTTACCCAAATTGTTGGGCCGGGCCGAGCCATGTCCAGCCTACGCTTAAGATAAAGCGCAGTAAGCTGTTCTAGAGATAACAAGACAAGACTAAATGTGCTAACAGTTCTATAAGTGAAGAAGAATCATAAATGCTCCAAACACAAAAGTCGTCGTATATAGTGAAATATCCAAGTACAAGTAAACTGAAATCTAAAACTGGATACATGTCCAGTTACAAAATGGTATAGTCTAATACATGACTACATAAGTATCCCAAGCAGCTAAGCAAACTAGACGAGTCTCCCCGCAGGAACATCCTCGTATGGCAAAACCGGGTCCTCGGCAGTGACTCCATAATACGAATCACAGAGCAACTCCTCCTCAGTAAGTATACCTACAACGTTATCCTGTCAGGACGGGAGCAAGTAGAACTGGAAACAGAAAATACTGGAAACATGGCCTCATGGTACAACTGGGATCATAGTATCATAGTAACATAGGGAACATGACATATCATGGTTTAATTGGTCATTTCTACAAATGACCACATATAGTTTAAAAGTTTAAAACCGTAGCATGTACGTGAATCGGTCAATAGGTGGTAGGATGTACTGTGGTATATGTCAAGTTTTTTCTGGTGTGCCCACACGTGCACGAACGGCATCGATGTATATCCATACACAAATGCGAGATTCAGAAACATACGGCAAGGTCGCATATAGAATGTCCCCGAGCGCGGTAAGTACATACGGAGAAGGGGGTCATGTTCACGTACACTACTAACAGTTTCCCCTTAACCCGTTTATTTAACATGTGGGAGATACGAGAGCAGTAAAAACATGTGAGAGATACTGGGAGCAGTATAAGCATGACAGGTACTGGGAGCAGTATAAAACATGTGAATACTCAAAGCAGTCTAAAGCATAGTGAAACTTGTACTGAGAACCCGTAAGAAGCATGTGAAGATATAAGAGCTGTACTAAACATGGCCGGTACTGAAAGTGATACAACATGTGAAGACATAACTTGCTACCTCAAGGACCAGTCTTTTAACAGGGTTAATACATGTTCTAGCATTAAAAGACAATAAATGAGTATGTAGATGTACTTGCCTCTAGCAAAACAAGCTGCGATAAAAGTGCTATGGATGTCTGGTAACTCGTCACTGTAGAAATAAATGCAATAACTTAGCTTTTACACTAAGTTAAAACACTAGGACACTAATTGGTGCGACACGACTTGTGACTGGGCACCTAGCCAATAATGATGACTTGGCATAGGAGACCAATATGGGGTGACACACTATGTTTAACTAACTTTCTAGGGTCTTTACACTAGTGAGGGATGGGGTTCAACACGACTAAAACTCCAAATAACACAAAAAGCTACAAGTCGTAATTAATCAATAAATAAATCAAAAGATCATTATGTTCTAACAATTTTTGAAGTAGACAAAAAGCCTAGTTTTGTTTAAAGCAAAGTGCCAAGGTGATCCTTGTTAATCATAGAAATTTATTATAATTTTTCTGGAATTTATTAACCAGTACAAATATTTTATAAAAATCAGTTTTCCTAAGTATACAGAAAATGAGTTTTGGTTTCATATGCCAAACTAGGGGCAAAACAGTAAATTAAATACTACAAAAATTATACTAAATTAGCTAACTTAACATAGTATCTAAATACTATTTTTTCATAATTTTAGCAATACTTTAAGTATTTTTAGAAAATCAAATACAGCAATGCACACACTAATTAATTATCTGCGTATTTTGTCCATGTATATAATTTGAACCAAAGTTCAAATACAGGACCCAAGGCCATGAATCAAGTCCAATATGACTTGTACAGGTCTTGAATGTGTGAAAACACATTTGAGCCCAAATACCCATGCTAGGCTTGGACACCAAATGGTTGCAGTAATTTAAATATGATAAAAATACAATTTGGTAATAGTCAAAATAAATATTATTATTTTAATAAGGTAAAGTTTTACATAGTAACTATAAAAGTATGAACATTATTTTATATAAATAATTTACACTAAGCTAAGTAAAATACACATAGGAAATAATATATATATATATATAAATATAGGGATATTTATATATAGGAAAATGCTCAACTATATTATATATATATATATATATATATATATATATATACAAATATATGTATATATACATACATATAAGAAAATACTTATCTATATAATATATATATATATATATATATATATATACAAAATTAATGTATACATATACATATAATAGTATATATATGATAATATATACACACAAGAAAATATATATATATACATAAATATATATGTATACATATATATATATATATATATATATATATATATATATATATATATATATATATATATATATATATATATATATATATAAATATAAAAACAGCAAATATATATATATAAATATAGTATATAGAATATTACATATATACATACAAATATATGTATATACATATATATAAATATATATATATATAATAGAAAAGGAAAAAGAAAAAGGAAAAGAAAAAGAAAAGGGAAAGGAAAAGCAGCCAGGGCTCGAACCCAGGCTAGCAGAGCGGGGGGGGGGGGGTTTATTGATTGCGCGCTGGCCAGTGGGCCAGCGGCCCGCTATGTTAGAGATAGGATTTTGTTTATTTTATTTAGGTTCGAATTAAATAACATGAAAAAAAATAATAAAACTCGACCCTGTGTCCGGACAGTTTGGGACACAGAGTCAGCGTGTCCGTGCTATGCACGACACGCACGAGCGTCCATCTACGTGTCCGAGTATGGGACGAGGGTCCCCGTGTCCTGGCGAACCACATACGTGGGTTCGAGACACGTACGACACGGTTTGAGTCATGCTACTCACGTGTCCGATTTGGGGAGGGGGTTTCGAACGAGCTGGACGGCGGTGGAGGCGTCGGCGTCGCGGCGCTTCGGTGGCACTGGGCGCGTCTCGTCAAGGCGAACGTAGGGGTGGTGGTGGTTTGCTGTGAGGGTTTGTGTAGGGGTGGGGGTGGTGATCGTCGGAGTTAGGGTTCCGACGGGAAAGAGTGGGAAAGAAGGGGAGTTTGCGGTGGTCGTGGTGGTCGATTAGGGTTAGGGTTGAGTCTAGGAAGAGGAGGGGAGTTTAAATAGGGAAAGAGGGCGGTCGGGTTGGTCGGGGGGCAGCCGGAAATGGCGGAGGGGGCGGCGTCGGTCGGTCGGGGCAGCGTCGAGTCAAAGGAGAGAGAGAGAGAGGGTTCGGTCGGGGGGGGTTAGGTAGTTTAGCAGTTAGGTCCCCTAGGTTTAGGAATTTACATAATAGGTTTTCCTAGGGCTAAATGCAAAATAGGATTTGCATTCCTTAATAAATAACAATTCATTTATTACAAATCAATATAAAAACAATTCTAATAATTGCAAAACACTATTAAAACAATTCAGAAAATTTACAAAATGCTATTAAAATATTTAAACAAATTACAAAATGATATTTTTGTATTTAAAACTCTTTTAAAATTCATTTAAAAATTTTAGAAAATTCCTAAAATTATATTAAATTATTTTAAAACCAATAATGACATTTAATAATTAATTAATACTAGTTTAAAAATTTTTGAAAATCAGGGGCTTACAAGTCTTCCCTCCTTGAAAAAATTTCGTCCTCGAAATTCACAAGGATTGAAGACCCGACAATATTCTAACATAGCAAGCAATGCAACAAATGACTAAGGCTACGATCAAAACTAACCTCCCGAAACCTGTTCCGGCTCCGGCTCAAGGACTAGGCTATAAGTCTTCCCCTGGGGTCCCTTGGCTACTGGGCAGTCCCGAATCTGATGGATGGCAGACCCACAAGCTAAACACTGACCCAACCTCTTCCTGCAGACGAGAGAGTCATGGCCTTACCTCTTGCAGTATACAAAAAAAGCTCCCTTCTGTTGCTGCTGTCGGGGTCCCGGGGTTTTAACTGGCTGGGTCGGGTGATGTAATGTAGGGGGATGGTAAGTCTACTGGGGTGGCGTCGGCGCTCTCTGCTGGAAAGCCTGACGCTTGGACGGACCCTCATGGTGTACAGAAGCCGGCCTCTTGCTAGACAGAAGACGCTCCTCGATGCTCCGGGCTAACTCTAGGCTCTGGTAATAGTCAGTCGTACCGTTCGCCACTATAAGAATGCCAATGTCTGGAACTAGACCATGGCAAAACCTACGGGTCATCTCCTCTGGATCAGCAACCAGACTAGGAGCAAAACGGCTCAGGCGACTAAACTCTCCTGCATAGTCATCAACAGAACGGTTCCCCTGCTGGATGTTCTGGAATCGTAGCCCCATGTTTACTCTAGCAGTGGTCGAGAAGAATTTCTTCTTGAACTGGGTCTTGAACTGGTCCCAGGTGGCTCTACCTCTCGCGAACAACGGCTCATTTCTGAACCAGACTCCGGCTAAGTCTATCAGCAGAAATCCTGCTGCCTCGACCTGAAGGTCATCCGGCATCCTAACTCCCAGAAGTTTCCTCTCTACAGAATCTAGCCAGTCATCAGCTACTACTATGCCCTCAGTCCCTGAGAACTCCTTGGGATTCAGACCCATGAAGTCCTTGACCGTCCCCGCTTTCTGCCGTGGCTCTACATGTGGTGGGACCACGGGACGTCCCTCAGAACGCTCCATGCTCTGGCGGAGTAGGGTAGTCTGCTCCTGATGGGTCGTTAGGAACCCCTGGATCAGTGTGAGCAGCTGGGTCCCGTCGAGAGTGACGGAAGCCTAGGTGGGTATAGTGATAGGGGGTGGTGGAAGTATCGGGGCCTGCTGGGACTGGGATGTGGAAGGTGGTATCTGGGTCTGTGGATCTGTGGAGTGGGGAAATGTGGTAGGTGGAGGTGTATCAGTCAACTGGTCAGCTGACTGGATATGGAGGGCCCCATTCTCGGGGGTAACATACTGGGACGAACGAGTAAGCACCATCTAAATTACACATAAAAAGACTTATAAGGACTTATTTAAAGCGAGCAATCATATGCAAGAAAATCTAATTATAATAGCAAATATGTGATGTATTTCCTATGTTGCAATCCTAGCATTCCTCTAAGTGTTCTAAGCGTCTTTCCTAATGTTGTCTAATTACCTTAAGTTCCTAATTGCAGGCATGCTTGGTACAATAACGTAACCAAACAGTTTAGTCAGGACCTGCATGGGCCGCCAAAAAAATATGTCACGACCCGTTACCCAAATTGTTGGGCCGGGCCGAGCCATGTCCAGCCTACGCTTAAGATAAAGCGCAGTAAGCTGTTCTAGAGATAACAAGACAAGACTAAATGTGCTAACAGTTCTATAAGTGAAGAAGAATCATAAATGCTCCAAACACAAAAGTCGTCGTATATAGTAAAATATCCAAGTACAAGTAAACTGAAATGTAAAACTGGATACATGTCCAGTTACAAAATGGTATAGTCTAATACATGACTACACTAAGTATCCCAAGCAGCTAAGCAAACTAGACGAGTCTCCCCGCAGGAACATCCTCGTATGGCAAAACCGGGTCCTCGGCAGTGACTCCATACTACGAATCACAGAGCAACTCCTCCTCAGTAAGTATACCTACAACGTTATCCTGTCAGGACGGGAGCAAGTACAACCTTTACAACTAAAGTACTGAACATATAATGAAAGAGATGTACAACAAGAAACATGGTGTGATAAGTCTATAAACAGGAAATACTGGAAACATGGCCTCATGGTACAACTGGAATCATAGTATCATAGTAACATAGGGAACATGGCATATCATGGTTTAATTGGTCATTTCTACAAATGACCACATATAGTTTAAAAGTTTAAAACCGTAGCATGTACGTGAATCGGTCAATAGGTGGTAGGATGTACTGTGGTACATGTCAAGTTTTTTCTGGTGTGCCCACACGTGCACGAACGGCATCGATGTATATCCATACACAAACGCGAGATTCAGAAACATACGGCAAGGTCGCATATAGAATGTCCCCGAGCGCGGTAAGTACATACGGAGAAGGGGGTCATGTTCACGTACACTACTAACAGTTTCCCCTTAACCCGTTTATTTAACATGTGGGAGATACGAGAGCAGTAAAAACATGTGAGAGATACTGGGAGCAGTATAAGCATGACAGGTACTGGGAGCAGTATAAAACATGTGAATACTCAGAGCAGTCTAAAGCATAGTGAAACTTGTACTGAGAACCCGTAAGAAGCATGTGAAGATATAAGAGCTGTACTAATATGGCCGGTACTGAAAGTGATACAACATGTGAAGACATAACTTGCTACCTCAAGGATCAGTCTTTTAACAGGGTTAATACATGTTCTAGCATTAAAAGACAATAAATGAGTATGTAGATGTACTTGCCTCTAGCAAAACAAGCTGCAATAAAAGTGCTATGGATGTCTGGTAACTCGTCACTGTAGAAATAAATGCAATAACTTAGCTTTTACACTAAGTTAAAACACTAGGACACTAATTGGTGCGACACGACTTGTGACTGGGCACCTAGCCAATAATGATGACTTGGCATAGGAGACCAATGTGGGGTGACACACTATGTTTAACTAACTTTCTAGGGTCTTTACACTAGTGAGGGATGGGGTTCAACACGACTAAAACTCCAAATAACACAAAAAGCTACAAGTCGTAATTAATCAATAAATAAATCAAAAGATCATTGTGTTCTAACAATTTTTGAAGTAGACAAAAAGCCTAGTTTTGTTTAAAGCAAAGTGCCAAGGTGATCCTTGTTAATCATAGAAATTTATTATAATTTTTCTGGAATTTATTAACCAGTACAAATATTTTATAAAAATCAGTTTTCCTAAGTATACAGAAAATGAGTTTTGGTTTCATATACCAAACTAGGGGCAAAACAGTAAATTAAATACTACAAAAATTATACTAAATTAGCTAACTTAACATAGTATCTAAATACTATTTTTCCATAATTTTAGCAATACTTTAAGTATTTTTAGAAAATGAAATACAGCAATGCACACACTAATTAATTATCTGCGTATTTTGTCCATGTATATAATTTGAACCAAAGTTCAAATACAGGACCCAAGGCCATGAATCAAGTCCAATATGACTTGTACAGGTCTTGAATGTGTGAAAACACATTTGAGCCCAAATACCCATGCTAGGCTTGGACACCAAATGGTTGCAGTAATTTAAATATGATAAAAATACAATTTAGTAATAGTCAAAATAAATATTATTATTTTAATAAGATAAAGTTTTACATAGTAACTATAAAAGTATGAACATTATTTTATATAAATAATTTACACTAAGCTAAGTAAAATACACATAGGAAATAATATATATATATATATATATATATATATATATATATATATATATATATATATATATATATATATATATATATATATATATATATATATATATATATATATATATATATATATATATATAGGGATATTTATATATAGGAAAATGCTCAACTATATATTATATATATATATACAAATATATGTAAAAAAAAAAAAAAAAAAAAATATGTATATATACATACATATAAGAAAATACTTATCTATATAATATATATATATATATATATATATATATATATATATATATATATATATATATATATATATATATATATATATATATATATATACAAAATTAATGTATACATATACATATAATAGTATATATATGATAATATATATACACAAGAAAATATATATATATACATAAATATATATGTATACAAAATATATATATATATAAAATAATGAAGTATACATATATATATATATATATTTATAAAAACAGCAAATATATATATATAAATATAGTATATAGAATATTACATATATACATACAAATATATGTATATACATATATATATAAATATATATATATATATAATAGAAAAGGAAAAAGAAAAAGGAAAAGAAAAAGAAAAGGGAAAGGAAAAGCAGCCAGGGCTCGAACCCAGGCTAGCAGAGCGGGGGGGGGGGGTTTATTGATTGCGTGCTGGCCAGTGGGCCAGCGGCCCGCTATATTAGAGATAGGATTTTGTTTATTTTATTTAGGTTCGAATTAAATAACATGAAAAAAAATAATAAAACTCGACCCTGTGTCCGGACAGTTTGGGACACAGAGTCAGCGTGTCCGTGCTATGCACGACACGCACGAGCGTCCATCTACGTGTCCGAGTATGGGACGAGGGTCCCCGTGTCCTGGCGAACCACATACGTGGGTTCGAGACACGTACGACACGGTTTGAGTCATGCTACTCACGTGTCCGATTTGGGGAGGGAGTTTCGAACGAGCTGGACGGCGGTGGAGGCGTCGGCGTCGCGGCGCTTCGGTGGCGCTGGGCGCGTCTCGTCAAGGCGAACGTAGGGGTGGTGGTGGTTTGCTGTGAGGGTTTGTGTAGGGGTGGGGGTGGTGATCGTCGGAGTTAGGGTTCCGACGAGAAATAGTGGGGAAGAAGGGGAGTTTGCGGTGGTCGTGGTGGTCGATTAGGGTTAGGGTTGAGTCTGGGGAGAGGAGGGGAGTTTAAATAGGGAAAGAGGGCGGTCGGGTTGGTCGGAGGGCAGCCGAAAATGGCGAAGGGGGCAGCGTCGGCCGGTCGGGGCAGCGTCGAGTCAGAGGAGAGAGAGAGAGGGTTCGATCGGGGGGGGGGGGGTTAGGTAGTTTAGCAGTTAGGTCCCCTAGGTTTAGGAATTTACATAATAGGTTTTCCTAGGGCTAAATGCAAAATAGGATTTGCATTCCTTAATAAATAACAATTCATTTATTACAAATCAATATAAAAACAATTCTAATAATTGCAAAATACTATTAAAACAATTCGGAAAATTTACAAAATGCTATTAAAACATTTAAACAAATTATAAAATGATATTTTTGTATTTAAAACTCATTTAAAACTCATTTAAAATTTATTTAAAAATTCTAAAAAATTCCTAAAATCATATTAAATTATTTTAAAACCAATAATGACATTTAATAATTAATTAATACTAGTTTAAAAAATTTTGAAAATCAGGGGCTTACAAAAATCACAAACAAACAAACCTAAATCTAATCCTACTCTAATCTGTACCTCAAACTCCAACGGCCTCCGGTGGCTATCGGCCCAGTGCCGATGTCTGTCCTGCGCCACGCAAAGTCTGTCCCTGATGAGCTTCACCTTCTCGGCTGTATCAACAACCATCTCTGGCCCCAGTAAAGCTCGCTCACCAACATCATCCCAAGATAAGGGTGTACGACACCTACGCCCGTACAGAGCCTCGAAAGGTGACATCTTAATGCTGGCCTGGAAACTATTGTTGTAAGCAAACTCCACCAAATGAAGATGATCCTCCCAGGAACCTCCAAAGTCCAGGACACACATCCGCAGCATATCCTCAAGTGTCTGAATAGTTCGTTCTGACTGTCCGTCCGTCTGGGGGTGGTATGTAGTACTAAACTTGAGCTGAGTGCCCAAGCTGGTCTGCAGACTCCTCCAGAAATGGAAAGTAAAACGGCTATCCCGATCTGAGACGATGCTGACTGGAATCCCGTGAATCCTGACTATCTGCCGCATATACATCTCCGCCAGCCTCTCTGTAGACGTACCCACCTTGAATGGCAAGAAGTGGGCCAATTTGGTCAACCTGTCAACGATGACCCAAATTGCGTCTTTATCTCCTGGAGTACGCGGCAATCCTGAAACGAAGTCCATAGTGATATGCTCCCATTTCTATTCAGGAATGGGCAGCGGCTGCAACAATCCACCGGGCCTCTGCCTTTCTGCCTTGACCTGCTGACAGACCAAGCACCTAGCCACGAAGCGAGCCACCTTTCGCTTCATCCCTGACCACCAAATATGCTCCCGCAGATCTCGGTACATCTTGTTGGCACCTGGGTGTATAGAGTACTGAGATCTGTGGGCCTCCTGCATAACCTGCTCCCTGAGATCTCCGCTGGGCACACATAATCTGGAACCGTGACTCAAGGCACCATCCTCTGCAAGAGAAAACTCGCCCTCCAGCAATCCTGCTCGAACCTGCTCTCGGAGACACCGCCGAGCAACGTCCTCAAACTGTACCGACTTGATCCTCTCCACCAAGTCTGACTGAATCTGCATCCCCCATAACTGCATCTGCACTCCGGGCACAATCACCTCAATCCCAAGGCTCTCCAAGTCTGCAAGCAAATGTCGATCCATGGTCAAACACATGGCTGTCGGATACCTACTCAAGGCATCGGCAACCACGTTGGCCTTCCCTAGGTGATACTGAAGTAGGATTTCAAAATCCTTCATCAACTCTAGCCATCTGTGCTGTCTCGTATTCAACTCCTTCTGAGTGAACACATACTTTAAGCTCTTGTGATCTGTGAAAATCTCTACCCTCTCACCATACAGATAATGCTTCCACAACTTCAGAGCAAATATCACTGCTGCCAGCTCCAGGTCGTGGGTAGGGTAGTTCTTCTCATGGGGACGTAATTGCCTGGAAGCATAGGCAATCACCTTCCCATGCTGCTGCAAGACGCAACCCAGCCCCTTCCCTGAAGCATCACTATAAATAGTAAAACCACCTGATCCTGAAGGCAATGTCAGAATCGGAGCTGTCGAAGCTGCTTCTTCAACTCATCAAAAGCTGCCTGACACTCCTCTGACCAAACGAACTCAGCATCCTTCCGGGTCAACCGAGTCAACGGCTCTGCAACCCCGGAGAAATCCTGCACGAATCTCCGATAATATCCTGCCAGCCCCAGGAAACTCCTGATCTCTGCAACTGAAGTCGGCGCTGCCCATGCCTCAACTGCTACAATCTTCTTGGGGTCAACTGAGATACCATCTCCAGTCACCACATGCCCCAAGAAGTCCACCCAGTCCAAGAAGAACTCGCACTTGGAGAGCTTCCCATAAAGCTGCTCATTCCTGAGAATCTCCAGCACTATCCTCAAATGCTCCTCGTGCTCCTCCTCAGTCTTGGAATATATCAAGATATCGTCAATGAATACTACCACAAACTGATCCAGATACTGATGGAACACCTTGTTCATAAGGTTCATAAACACTGCTGGTGCATTGGTTAGCCCAAACGGCATAACCAAAAACTCGAACTGCCCGTACCGCGTCCTGAAAGCGGTCTTGGGAATATCCTCCCTCTTTACCTTCACCTGGTGATATTCTGACCTCAGATCAATCTTGGAAAATACTCGAGCTCTGCTCAACTGGTCAAATAGATCGTCGATCCGCGGCAGTGGGTATTTGTTCTTGATCGTGAGGTTGTTGAGTGCCCTATAGTCAATACACATGCGTACTGACCCATCCTTCTTCGGCACGAACAACACTGGTGCACCCTATGGCGACGAACTCGAGCGGATGAAGCCCTTGTCCTGTAGCTCATCCACCTGCTTCTTCAGCTCCACCAGCTCACTGTTGTTCACCTGATAGACATGCTGAGAGATGGGTTTCGCTCCTGGAACCAAGTCTATCGAGAACTCTATGTCTCTGTCTGGTGGCAATCCCGGTAACTCCTCTGGGAAAACATCCATATAATCTGCTATCAAGGGGTGTGGAATCGCCTGCTCCTCGACCGAGACTCTACAGAAGACTCCGCTGCTCTGCTCTGCCTGACGTCTGGAGTACTCGAACTCTGGCTCCCCCGGCGCTCTGAAGAGAACTCTACCCCC
The DNA here is from genome assembly GCA_029216955.1 of Iris pallida. Taxonomy (NCBI): domain Eukaryota; kingdom Viridiplantae; phylum Streptophyta; class Magnoliopsida; order Asparagales; family Iridaceae; genus Iris; species Iris pallida. Next base: position 8,693,267 of record JANAVB010032220.1, read on the forward strand.
TCTGTAATCAATGCTGGCGTGGTGCATGCTCAACCAATCCATGCCTAGTACTATATCGTAGTTCGGCAATGGCATTACGAGCAGGCTCACCTCCAACTCACGGCCTCCCAAAACTACTCTCTGACCCTTACAAACATCACTCACGAGGATAATACCACCCCGATCGTGATCTTGTAAGTCCTAGGTAACGATTCAGCTATGATACCGTGTCTAATCGCAAAAGATACAGATATGAAGCTATACGAAGCACCGGAATCGAATAATGCAAAAGCTGGTGTCACTCCCCAATCCTGGAATACGTATTTTAATACGTAAACCCATAAATTGTATTTACCTTGAATTTATACGATATTATTATGCAGTATTTCTTCAGGTATTTCCCAAAAATATTCGACAAAATATTATTTCCTAATTTATTTTCTGCATTTGGGCCTACAGTTTTGGCTCATTTGGGTAACCTATTCTTGGTTCACCCATGGTTCATCATGAACCCTTTGGTTCATCATGAACCCATGGGTCCAAGATCTATATATATAACTCATCTCCTTCTCTCTCCTCTCATTTACTTCTTCTCATTTACTTCCTCCACCAACCAAGGCAAGTACCAACTTGCTCAAGAGAAGAATCCATTATTTTGTTAATGATTCTTACAAAACTATTTGCCAAAACATGTTCTTCTCCTCAATCTATACTAGTTTAGAACTTGGAAATTTCTATTTTGAAGCTTTGATTTTTGTAGATCTAAGTTTTAATCATTTTTGGATTTTGCATGGTTTGATCTACTTTAGTTGGATTTTATAGGTTTTTAATGCTTCCATGTGGAAGAGCATTCAGTTTCACCCAAGTTGGAGCTTTGGAAATCTGGATTTGGAGTTCGGATGGCCAAGTTATGATACTTTGAAGCTTGGGTTCAGCCATGGTGTTCTTGCTGTTTTGGAGAAGACAGTGAACAGTGTGCTCCTGTTTGAGCACGCTTCCTGTTGGAAGCGTGTCTCCCCTTGAGCTTGCGTGACTTTTCACGCAGCTCTTCCCTTGAGCCTGCGTGACTTTTCACGCAGCTCTTCCCTTGAGCTTGCGTGACTTTTCACGCAGCTCTTCCCTTGAACTTGCGTGACTTTTCACGCAGCTCTTCCCTTGAGCTTGCGTGACTTTTCACGCTGCTCTTTCCCTTGAGCCTGCGTGACTTTTCACGCAGCTCTTCCCTTGAGCTTGCGTGATTTTTCACGCAACACTCTTCCTTGAGCTTGCGTGACTTTTCACGCTGCTCTTTCCCTTGAGCTTGCGTGACTTTTCACGCAGCTCTTCCCTTGAGCTTGCGTGACTTTTCACGTAGCACTCTCCCCTCGAGCTCGCATGACTTTTCACGCTGCTCTTTCTCTTGAGCCTGCGTGACTTTTCATGCACGCTGCCTTGTTGTGCGTATGCTTTTGATATTTTATTAGATATTATATGCCCATTTTATATCCTTACGCCTTTTGTCCCGAGCATGATATGAGCACTGATGTGACCCCGGAGAACAAAGTGTTCCTACCTGATACATGTACCTGAATGTCCCAGTTCTTGTTCATGCTCGACAAATGACTCGTAACTCCACGTGGCGTATTTGTAATGATGCATTACACTAAGGAGAGTAGCACATGTTGACATACTGATTGACATGGATCCTGACTTAGGGTACTCGTACTAAAGTACGACTTTAGGAGGATAATCATGCAGGCCACAGCATAAGAGTCCAAGATTTCACCTAGGATTAAACTAGGCAACTGAATATACTAGATGCATGGGGAGGGCAGAGTTCCGAGATCGTGTTACACCAGTCGCCCTGAGATATTGTCTTGGCGCGCCGGCTGGTCTCCACGGATACGGTGTCATCCGCAACGAGTGGATGACTGTATCCGATTAATTCCTGCTATATATTACATGTCTTGGCAAGGTGGCCTCACGAGGGACATGTGCTCCATGACACCTGTCTACGCGAACCCCTGGGTTGGCTAGCCTTGCTGGAAAGATACGATCTGAGGATTTTTCTAATAACATGACGCGAGGATAACCTCGTTCCACTAGAAACTCGTAGACTTGATTGGCCGTGAAAATGACTTGCATGTTTCCTATTTTTCTTGTCATGGTGCATGATCCAACCCATGTTCTTGTTTGATTGTTGGGTTGGTTATCGTACTATGACAGGCTGTGGACCGAAGTTATGAACGGAAGACTTATTCTGGTTGTGAAGTGCTACTTCTGTGAATGACTGAGGAACATGGTCTATCATGGTACATGATCCAACCCATGTTCTTGTTTGATTGTTGGGTTGGTTATTGTGCTGCGATAGGCTATCGACCGAAGTCACGATCAGGAGATTTTATGGTTTATACCTTTTAACTTATGTGAAAGTTATAGAGTACGACACGTCCCGGCTCCATGCGGCACCTTTTGTCCTTGTTTGGTTATAAGGGTGCCATATGGATTCGAGGATGTTGCGCTACCCTATAATAGTAGCATAAGTATTACTATTATCAGTTATTCTATTAGTTGGGTTTTTAATCTTAACTCTTGTGCCCCTTTGGCGGGTACTTGCTATTCGGGGCTGACCCCGCTGGTTTTGTTTGGCCAGATCTTGTAGCAGAGCCAGAGGACACGATCTTCCTCCCTGACATCCATGGTGCATACTAGGAGCATGGCGGTTCGGGGACTCGAGTGGGTTTCTTCTCCACCACTCCTGCTTATACTTTTGCGGCGTTTAGCCACCCACACCTGTTAGCCGGATTACTTGATATTTTGTGTCAGTACATAATTGTAATTAGACAGACTGCAGCTGTGTATAATTTTGTACTCCTGACTCTCTGAGATAGCTAAATTATAAAGCTAGTCTCTCATGATCATTTTGATGAAGCGTCAGGGATGCCTTACTGCTTTATCTTTAATGTTCATTTAATTGCTGATTTGACTTAATTGATTGAGACATAGAACTCTGTGGGACCATAGGAGACTTGATTGTAGCATGTACCCCCTAGTCTCTCGACAGCCACGATCGTCGTATGACGTTACGTACCTCATGTGGAGTAGCTGGCCTAGTCCGTCCCCGTATTTCGGTACTGGGGCGTGACAAGGTTTTAGTGGTGGCCCATGTAGGTCTGATTTTCAGACTTGTGGGGTATTTCGAATTATTAGGAGTCTCAATCAAAACTTGTTCCCCTTGAAATTCTGTTTCGAATTCTCTGTCCTTGCCTTGATCTCTAACCTGACTTGCATCTTCGAAATCTTCCTTGTCCGGACTTGATAATCTTATACCTTTCTCTATAGGGGTGCTTCATTCTCAGTAGCGGGTAAGGCCCATGAGGCAGAGCAGTAAGAGCATGGCTCGACTGGGCAGCAACAGGGGAGAGAACCTTCTCCAGTGCAGGCACGAGCAGAAGTGGGACCAGAGGCAGTGCAGCCGCAGGTTATTGGAACTCCTGCAGCACCAGCAGCGACGGCAAGTACCAGATGCCGTAGCACTCCTGGAGATTGTCCGAGAGATTCTTGTCACTCACCAACAGTAACAGACTCGGCAGCAGGAGCAGAACGTGTTGCTGAACCAGGGGATTCAGTTAGCTCTTGAGAGGAGTGCCGGGGTTGACTCGGGAGCATCAGGAAGGTTCTGTCGCTTGAACCCGAGGTATTTTGATGGCACGGAGGATGCCATCATTGCGGATGCATGGATTCAAGACATTGAAGCCATTCTTGTGGCATTCAAGGTTCCAGATGATGAGAAGGTTAATCAGGTCAAACTGGTACTTCAGGATCTTGCCCGCGACTGGTGGGCATCAGAAGAAGTTGGTATAAGATGCCCTGTTCGTTGGACCACCTTCAGTGAAAGATTCAAGGCCAAGTATTTTGGCGTAGTAGCTCGATATGAGCTCCAGCAGAAGTTTATCAGTCTCAAGCAAGCATGCAAGACCGTATATGGGTATGCAGCAGAGTTCTGCAGATTGTGCCATTTCGCACCAGCAATGGTGGCAACGGAGCCGGAGAAGGCTATGAGGTTCCAGCAGGGACTTCATTTGGAGCTATTACAGCTTGTGGAAGGACACGACTACCAGACGTTTGACGCTGTTTTGACGGCCGCTCGGAGGCACGAGCTTACCCAGCAGAGGCTAGCATCAAGGACAGGAGGTCAGAAGAGATCTCATTCCCAGGTTGGAGGAGGAGCAGTACAGCGAACGTCGGCACCAGCACCCGGTGTGCGTATTCATGATGCAGGAGCGCCGCGGAGGACGGCCGTGTCAACTAATACAGCGCCAGTTCGACATCAGCAGCCGAGGAACCAGCAAGCAGCGTCAGGGAGCACCCCAGGGCTGTACCTTCTGTGGGAAGGCAGGGCACACGAGGGAGGTTTGTCGGTCAGCGAATGGCTTATGTTTGAGGTGTGGTCGTACAGACCACCGTATTTCCACTTGTCCTATGATGCAGAGGCCAGGAGGGCCAGCTCAACAGTTTCCAGCATTGCCAGCTCCAGTGGCAACCCCGAGTGGAGGGCTAGTATTAGCAGTATGGCCCCTAGCCCAGCGCTTACCAACGCAGGCTCAGATGTTCCGCCAGGCACAGGAAGCCGAAGGCCCTCAGGGGCAGCAACAACATGGTCGAAGAAGGCCGCAACAAGGGGCTCCGCGGGGCCAGGCTCTCACATTGACCTTGGGAGAGGCTCTAGCGTCTAGTGACGTGGTGGCAGATAAAATTCTCGTCACCTTATTTCCCGCTGTAGCATTATTTGATTCAGGCGCTACTCATTCATTCATCTCTGCACAATATGCTACACGGATTGGATTAGAGTTTGAGGCATTGCCGGAGAGGATGGATATACGCACCGGTAATAGGCTCGTAGAAGTTAGCAGAGTGCGCTTTTCATGTCCGGTGGAGGTGTGTGGGCATTTATTGCCCGCATCATTGATTGAATTCCCTATGGGGAATTTTGATGTCGTTCTTGGCATGGACTGGTTGAGAGACAGTCATGCGACAATTGATTGTAGAGGAGGTAGGGTCATATTCAGCGTTCCTGGGATGGAGCAGTTCATCTTTACTCGAACCTTGAAGAATCAGGCCGGAGGCGTCATCTCAGCAGCAGTGTCAGAGCCAGGACAGATTCCGAGAGTGGTCGAAGATTTTCTTGACGTCTTCCCCGATGAGCTCCCAGGGATACCCCCAGTCAGAGAGGTAGAATTTAGCATTGAGTTGAACCCTGGAACGAGGCCTATTGTAGATAGAGTTTACAGAATATCGCCGTCAGAGCAGGATAAGTTGTATCAACATGAAGAAGAGTTAAAGTCTAAGGGATTCATCCGAGACAGTAAATCGCCCTGGGCCGCACCAGTGATTCTAGTTCCCAAGAAGGATGGGTCGACGAGGATGTGCATCGACTACCGCAAGCTGAATGCAGTAACAGTGAAGAATAAGTACCCACTACCGAGGATTGATGACCTGTTCGACCAGTTGAGCAAGGCCAGCATCTTTTCCAAGATCGATCTTAGGTCAGGATACTATCAAGTAAGAGTCCGGGAGCAAGACATACCGAAGACAGCATTCAGATCTAGATATGGGCATTATGAGTTTTTAGTAATGCCCTTTGGACTAACCAACGCCCCCGCAGTATTCATGGATTTAATGAACCGCATATTTCTGCCGTACTTGGATAAAATTGTGGTGGTGTTCATAGATGACATTCTTGTCTATTCCAGCAGTGAAGAGGAGCATAAGAAACATCTTAGGACTGTCTTACAGACATTGAGGGAGCATCAACTTTATGCGAAGCTTGACAAGTGTGAATTTTGGTTAGATCACATTTCGTTCCTGGGGCATGTAATTTCTGGGGCAGGAGTGTCAGTGGATCCGAAGAAGATTGAGGCCGTAGAGCATTGGCCAGTTCCGAGAACGGTTGCAGAAGTATAAAGTTTTTTTAGGATTAGCTGGTTACTACAGAAGGTTCGTGGCGGACTTTGCCAAGATCTCTGCACCCTTAACGCGTTTGACGCACAAGGACGTAGAGTTTGTTTGGTCAGCTAGCTGTCAGGCATCATTTGAAGAATTGAAGAAGAGATTGATCTCAGCCCCGATCTTGACACTTCCAGTAGGAGCAGGAGGCTTTACAGTATATTGTGACGCATCAGGGAAGGATCTTGGATGTGTATTGATGTAGCATGGAAAAGTGATAGCATATGCGTCTCGGCAGCTTCGAGACCATGAGAAGAATTACCCGACTCACGATTTGGAGTTAGCAGCTGTAGTGTTTTCACTCAAGTTGTGGAGGCATTATTATACGGGGATCGGGTAGAGATCTATACTGATCATAAGAGTTTGAAATACGTATTCACGCAGCGAGATTTGAACATGAGGCAAAGAAGATGGCTAGAACTGCTGAAGGATTTTTATTTAGATCTTCAGTATCATCCAGGCAAGGCGAATGTAGTTGCAGATGCACTGAGTAGGAGAGACATTGCCTTTATCTTGACCTCGCAGAAGCATATTCTAGAAGACCTTCAGAGTATGGGAATCGAAGTAGTTTTGCCAAGGGATATAGGAAGAATGACCAGTATGCAGATTCAGTCAACCTTAGTAGAGAGGATAAGGACAGCACAAACAGGAGATCCACAGATTCAGAAGTTGCGGTCGGAGTGTGAATCAGGCCGTAGAAAGGAGTTAGTGATTCATGAAGATGGTACGCTCAGGTTTGGAAACAGACTCTGTGTACCGAGTGGAGACCTTCGACAAGAAGTTATGTCCGAAGCTCATAGTTCTATTTACTACATTCATCCTGGAGGGACGAAGATGTATCGAGATATCAGGCAGTTCTTTTGGTGGAATGGCATGAAAAGAGAGAGAGCGAGATTTGTATCCAAGTGTCTAGTATGTCAGCAGGTGAAAGCCGAGCAGCAGAGACCAGCAGGGTTACTACAGCCGCTTCCTATCCCAGAATGGAAATGGGAGCACATCACGATGGATTTTGTGACCGGTTTACCTAGATCCCCAGCTGGCAAAAATACAGTCTAGGTAATAGTAGATCGACTCACGAAGGTCGCTCATTTCCTTCCCTTCCGAGTTGGACAGACTACTGAGCAGTTAGCAGAAATGTACATGAAACAGATAGTAAGGCAGCACGGTGTTCCAGTTAGTATAGTATCAGATCGGAATACGCGGTTTACTTTCCATTTTTGGCGGAGCTTGCACCAAAGTTTGGGAACCAAGTTAAGATTCAGTACTGCTTATCATCCACAAACTGACGGGCAATCAGAAAGAACCATTCAGATATTAGAAGATATGCTACGGGCATGTACCTTAGATTTTGGCGGATCTTGGGAGGATCACCTTCATCTAGTGGAGTTCTCCTATAACAACAGCTATCAGGCTAGCATTCAGATGGCCCCGTTCGAAGCATTGTACGGAAGGAAGTGCAGGTCCCCTTTGGCATGGGACGACGTCGGAGAACGAAAGTTGTTGGGGCCAGAGATGATCACGCAGACTGTGGAGATAGTTAAGTTAGTCAGAGAGCGCCTTCGAGTTGCACAGGACCGACATCGTCATTGGACAGATCAGCATCGTAGGCCTCTAGAGTTCAGAGTTGGCGACCAAGTGTTTCTGCGGATTTTGCCTACTCGGGGTATCATCAGATTTGGAACCCGGGGAAAGCTTAGTCCAAGATACGTTGGACCTTTCAAGATTCTCGCTCGGGTAGGCGATGTGGCTTATCGACTTGCCCTTCCGCCTTCGTTAACTGGCATACATGATGTGTTTCATGTGTCCCAATTACGTGGGTATGTCCCGGATCCGAGTCACGTCCTCGATCATTCTGAGTTAGTCGTTGGTACCGACCTAACTTACGAGGAACAACCCGTATCTATTTTGGACCGACGAGAGAAGGTACTCAAGAATCGGACGATAAGCCTTGTCCGTGTTTCTTGGAACCATCACTCTTCGGGAGAGTCAACCTGGGAGCGCGAGGACGAGATCAGATCTCGTTATCCGTATTTGTTTGACTAATAAGGTATATTTATGCACCTTATTGACACGATTCCATGCTTTTCTGCACCTGCTTATTTTGCACGTTGTGATGTATGATAATAACTGCTATGATAGTTAACTTATATATATGATTGTGCCTTGCTTGCCCTGATTTCACTATCCTGTCTTGGCTGGAATTCCGAGGACGGAATTTTTCTAAGAAGGGTAGAGATGTCACTCCCTAATCCTGGAATACGTATTTTAATACGTAAACCCATAAATTGTATTTACCTTGAATTTATACGATATTTATTATGCAGTATTTCTTCAGGTATTTTCCAAAAATATTCGACAAAATATTATTTCCTAATTTATTTTCTGTATTTGGGCCTACAGTTTTGGCTCATTTGGGTAACCTATTCTTGGTTCACCCATGGTTCATCATGAACCCTTTGGTTCATCATGAACCCATGGGTCCAAGATCTATATATATAACTCATCTCCTTCTCTTTCCTCTCATTTACTTCTTCTCATTTACTTCCTCCACCAACCAAGGCAAGTACCAACTTGCTCAAGAGAAGGATCCATTATTTTGTTAATGATTCTTACAAAACTATTTGCCAAAACATGTTCTTCTCCTCAATCTATACTAGTTTAGAACTTGGAAATTTCTATTTTGAAGCTTTGATTTTTGTAGATCTAAGTTTTAATTATTTTCGGATTTTGTATGGTTTGATCTACTTTAGTTGGATTTTATGGGTTTTTGATGCTTCCATGTGGAAGAGCATTCAGTTTCACCCAAGTTGGAGCTTTAGAAATCTGGATTTGGAGTTCGGATGGCCAAGTTATGATACTTTGAAGCTTGGGTTCAGCCATGGTGTTCTTGCTGTTTTGGAGAAGACAGTGAACAGTGTGCTCCTGTTTGAGCATGCTTCCTGTTGGAAGCGTGTCTCCCCTTGAGCTTGCGTGACTTTTCACGCAGCTCTTCCCTTGAGCCTGCGTGACTTTTCACGCAGCTCTTCCCTTGAGCTTGCGTGACTTTTCACGCAGCTCTTCCCTTGAGCTTGCGTGACTTTTCACGCAGCTCTTCCCTTGAGCCTGCGTGACTTTTCACGCAGCTCTTTCCTTGAGCTTGCGTGACTTTTCACGCTGCTCTTTCCCTTGAGCCTGCGTGACTTTTCACGCAGCTCTTCCCTTGAGCTTGCGTGACTTTTCACGCAGCACTCTCCCTTGAGCTTGCGTGACTTTTCACGCTGCTCTTTCCCTTGAGCTTGCGTGACTTTTCACGCAGCTCTTCCCTTGAGCTTGCGTGACTTTTCACGCAGCACTCTCCCCTCGAGCTCGCGTGACTTTTCACGCTGCTCTTTCTCTTGAGCCTGCGTGACTTTTCACGCACGCTGCCTTGTTGTGCGTATGCTTTTGATATTTTATTAGATATTATATGCCCATTTTATATCCTTACGCATTTTGTCCCGAGCATGATATGAGCACTGATGTGACCCCGAAGAACAAAGTGTTCCTACCTGATACATGTACCTGAATGTCCCAGTTCTTGTTCATGCTCGACAAATGACTCGTAACTCCACGTGGCGTATTTGTAATGATGTATTACACTAAGGAGAGTAGCACATGTTGACATACTGATTGACATGGATCCTCACTTAGGGTACTCGTACTAAAGTACAACTTTAGGAGGATAATCATGCAGGCCACAGCATGAGAGTCCAAGATTTCACCTAGGGTTAAACTAGACAACTGAATATACTAGATGCATGGGAAGGGCAGAGTTCCGAGATCGTGTTACACCAGTCGCCCTGAGATATTGTCTTGGCGTGCCGGCTGGTCTCCACGGATACTGTGTCATCCGCAACGAGTGGATGACTGTATCCGATTAATTCCTGCTATATATTACATGTCTTGGCAAGGTGGCCTCACGAGGGACATGTGCTCCATGACACCTGTCTACGCGAACCCCTGGGTTGGCTAGCCTTGCTGGAAAGATACGATCTGAGGATTTTTCTAATAACATGACGCGAGGATAACCTCGTTCCACTAGAAACTCGTAAACTTGTTTGGCCGTGAAAACGACTTGCATGTTTCCTATTTATCTTCCGTGAATAACTGAGGGAAGCGGACTGTCATGGTGCGTGATCCAACCCATGTTCTTGTTTGATTGTTGGGTTGGTTATCGTACTATGACAGACTGTGGACCGAAGTTATGAACGGAAGACTTATTCTGGTTGTGAAGTGCTACTTCTGTGAATGACTGAGGAACATGGTCTATCATGGTACATGATCCAACCCATGTTCTTGTTTGATTGTTGGGTTGGTTATTGTGCTGCGATAGGCTATCGACCGAAGTCACGATCAGGAGATTTTATGGTTTATACCTTTTAACTTATGTGAAAGTTATAGAGTACGACACGTCCCGGCTCCATGCGGCACCTTTTGTCCTTGTTTGGTTGTAAGGGTGCCATATGGGTTCGAGGATGTTGCGCTACCCTATAATAGTAGCATAAGTATTACTATTATCAGTCATTCTATTAGTTGGGTTTTTAATCTTAACTCTTATGCCCCTTTGGCGGTACTTGCTATTCGGGGCTGACCCCGCTGGTTTTGTTTGGCCAGATCTCGTAGCAGAGCCAGAGGACACGATCTTCCTCCCTGACATCCATGGTGCATACTAGGAGCATGGCGGTTCGGGGACTCGAGTGGGTTTCTTCTCCACCACTCCTGCTTATACTTTTGCGGCGTTTAGCCACCGGCACCTGTTAGCCGGATTACTTGATATTTTGTGTCAGTACATAATTGTCAGACTGCAGCTGTGTATAATTTTGTACTCCTGACTCTCTGAGATAGCTAAATTATAAAGCTAGTCTCTCATGATCATTTTGATGAAGCGTCAGGGATGCCTTACTGCTTTATCTTTAATGTTCATTTAATTGCTGATTTGACTTAATTGATTGAGACATGGAACTCTGTGGGACCATAGGAGACTTGATTGTAGCATGTACCCTCTAGTCTCTCGACAGCCACGATCGCCGTATGACGTTACGTACCTCATATGGAGTAGCTGGCCTAGTCCGTCCCCGTATTTCGGTACTGGGGCGTGACAGCTGGACTGGAGTCGAGTAGAATCGAACCTGCAATCAGCTCTCCTATCACCTCTGTATCTCCAGCTGTCATGGCGAAAGCTCGCCCCTGCTGGCCTCCCCTGGCCTACTGCTGGTGCTGGACGAACCTCTGCTGCTGCGTCGGCAGGGCTGGTCCCCTCTGCTAGCCTGCTGGAGCTCTGACTGCTACTCCCTAGGCTGCTCGTCCCATGCGGCACTCCCTCATCTGGTGGTCTGCTGAGCCACACACCAGGCACTGGCCCAGCCTCTTTCGGCACTCATTGAAGACGTGCCCAGGCTTCTTGCAGTAGGCACAAGTACCACCCTGTCTCTGACCCTGCTGGTGCTGCCTCGGCTGCTGCTGCTGGTGAACTGGCCTCTGCAGGATCGGCTGCAATAAAAACATGTCACGACCCGCTACCCAAATTGTTGGGCCAGGCCGAGTCATGCCCAGCCTACGTTGAGATAAAACGTCGTAAGCTGTTCTAAAGACAACAGGATAAGACTAAATGTGCTAACAGTTCTATAAGTGAATAAAAGTCATAAATGCTCCAAACACAAAAGTCGTCTCATATAGAAATAAGTCCAAAGTACAAGTGATCTGAAATATAAAACTGGATACATGTCCAGTTACAAAATATGTAGCCTAATACATGACTACTCTCAAACTATCTAAAGCAAAAAAACAACTAGGCGAGGTTCCCCGCAGGAACATCCTCGTAAAGCAAAGCCGGGTCCTCGGCAGTATCTCCATAATATGTGTCGCAGAGTAACTCCTCCTCAGTAAGGACACCTACAACGTTATCCTGTCAGGACGGGAGCAAGTACTGAATCTAACAAACATATAATACTGATCATGTGATGAAAGGAAATGACATATCATGTTTGTTCAGTTTTAGGTATATTTTATCATGGCAATAGATATACATTTTAAAGTTTAAAACTGTAGTAGGTGAGTGATCAGTCAATAGGTAATCAGGATGTACAGCGGTACATATCAATTTTCTGATGTGCACATACGTACACATAACGGCATCGATGTATATCCATACACAAACGCGGGACCAGACATACGACACAGATACATATAGAATGTAACGGTGCTCGGTAAATACATACGGAGAAGGGGGTCATGATCACGTACACTACTAGCAGTTTTTCCTTAACCCGTTATTTAAGCATGTGAGAGATATAAGATACGGTATAAACATGGTAGAGAATGAAAGTAATACAATATGTAAAGTTCTAACTTGCTACCCCAAGGATCAGCATTTAACATGGTGGGTAAATCACAGTTTATAGCAGTATGTAAAGTTCGTAGAAAGTACTTGCCTCTAGCAAAGCAAAGCAAAACAAGCTGCGATAAAAGTGCTATGGATGTCCGATAACTCGTCACTGTAGAAGTAAATGCAATAACTTAGTTTTTACACTAAGCTAAAACGCTAAGACACTAATTGGTGAAACACGACTTGTGACTGGACACCTAGCCAAAATAATGACTTTGGTATAGGAGACCAACGTGGGGGTGACACACTACTTTAACTAACTTTTTAGGGTCTTTACACTAGTGAGGGGTGGGGTTCAACACGGCTAAAACTCAAAATAACACAAAAGCTATAAGTCGTAATTAATCAATAAATAAATCAAATGATCATTGTGTTCCAACAATTTTTGAGATAGACAAAAAGCTTAATTTTACTTAAAGTAAAGTACCAAAATGATCCTAGTTAATCATAGAAATTTATTATAATTTTTCTGGAATTTATTAACCAGTACAAATATTTTATAAAAATCAGTTTTCCTAAGTATAAAGAAAATGAGTTTTGGTTTCATATGCCAAACTAGTGGCAAACAGTAAATTAAATACTACAAAAATTATACTAAATTAGCTAAAGTAACATAGTATCTAAATACTATTTTTCCAGAATTTTAGCAGTAATTTAAGTATTTTTAGAAATCCAAAAACAGCATTGCACACAATTAAAATTAAATAATTAATTATCTGCGTATTTTGTCGATGTATATAATTGAACCAAAGTTCAAATACAGGACCCAAGGCTATGAATCAAGTCCAATATGACTTGTACAGGTCTTGAATGTGTGAAAACATTTGGGCCCAAAAACCCATGCTAGGCTTGGACACCAAATGGTTGCAGTAATTTAAATATACAAAAAATACAAAGTCGTACAAATACTTAATAAATACTAATATTTTAATGGGATAAAATTACATAGTAGTTATAAAAATATGACAAGTATATTTACATATATTAAAAATATACATATGTACAATATTACGTAATTACTTAGGCTAAATAGTTATGTATACATACATATACAATATAACATATATGTTTACAAATAGAAATAAATATATATACATAAAGGAATAAATATATAATATATACATATACATATAAATATATATATATATATTATATATTATATATATAATATATTATATAATATATTATATATATATATATTCTATATGTATACATATATGTTATATATATATGTATACATATATATATATGTATACATATATATATATATGTATATGTATTTCTTTAGTATATGTATTTATTATATATTATATTTACTGTTTTCTTATATAGAATTATATATATATTATATATATATTATATATATATATATATATATATTCTATATATCTATATGATACATTATAAATGAATACTAAATAAATATAGATATATATATACTATACACACAAACATACTACTGTATGTATATACTTATATAACAG